>JASSUY010025319.1:0-25773 GCA_032466535.1 Forpus xanthops
AAGGACTGTAATGGGAGGACAAGGGGTAATGGGTTCAAACTTAAACAGGGAAAGTTTAGATTGGATCTGAGGAAGAATTCTTTACTGTAAGGGTGGTGAGGCACTGGAATGAGTTGCCCAGGGAAGTCGTGAATGCTCCATCACTGGCAGTGTTCAAGGCCAGGTTGGACAGAGCCCTGGTTGGCATGGTTTAGTGGGAGGTGTCCCTGCTCCTGGCATGAGGGTTGGAACTAGGTGATCTTAAGGTCCTTTCCAACCCTAACTGTTCTATGATTCTATACGTGAGTACAGAAATAAGCTACTTATTGTTGGATAACACAAAGTTACACTAAACACTGTAATGAAGATAGCTAGACTAATTTTGACTACACAATGTAGTCACCACATAGTTATCCCACCTCTAATGATCAGGATTATAAACAGTCCCACCCCAGAAAAATAGCAAGGATCTGTGGTTGTTCTAATACATCCTTCAGAACAGAATGGGGAGCTTGCTTTACAGGGGTTATGCACATCCACCTCTCCCTTGACAATCTTTCTGTAGAAATTAGACCCTGAAAGCAGTTCTGCAAAATGAAAAATATCTTTGTCTTACTCAGAAAGATGTTTTCAGTAAATGTTTAATGTTAAGCATAAAGCTACAGCCAGTAACAGCCAATTTGGAGTTCAACTTCTTTAACATAGATGTAAGTCTTTTGGTAGGTTGTGCTGGAAATATCAGTAGCTTATAGGAATGAGGAAGTGATCATGGCTTGAGAAAAGTTGAAAGAATGAGAAATCAGGACCCTGTCTATTAGAATGAGCTCCAGGTCTTCTTTCATTCTTTTTCTCACATGGAAGAATAAAATCTACTAATTTCTTCTGTCCTCCCCACTACAGGTCTCCTAAACAAAATAAAATAAACCAAAACAAACCAAAACAAACAAACAAAAAAAAAACACACACACACAAAATCTTACCTCTTTTGCATTATTTAAAACATTCCAATAGCTGTTCTTCCACATCTCCTGTCTATTCAATGTAAGTGAAAACCGTAAAATGAAGTTGAGTAATTCTGGCATCCAAAGAAAGTGCAAGGAGACACTTTTGAACAGCCAGAGGACACAAAAGCACTGCTATATTATACTCTTTGTCATTCCAATTTTAACAATACGTATATTAATCACCAGCATCACAGAAGTTTTGTGTGCAATTAGCATTTCAACACCCTCTCCCTTTGCTGGGTTGGAGCGATTTGCCTCCATTGTGAGCATCTCTTAATTGTGGTGCAAGAATGGACAGTTCTATGATTGTGTTTGGGAAACTGGTGGTAGTTCAGTTGTTAGAGGCGAGCTCAAGTTTCTTTGTTTGTTTATTTGTTCCTGTACTTGTACTTCTGCTGTGTTAACTCATGGAAATTGCTCAGGGACAGATTTAAATCAAAATAGACAGTTTCGCTTTTTGCTCTGTAGCTATCAAGATTTGTTTAAAAGGCGCTGCTGCTGGAACATAAGGCATGTCTGGAGTGTTTGTTTACTTGCTGCTCTAAGCATGTGCCTTTTTGTTAGGAAAAAGGGGTTTCTGCAATATATATCTCCAGTGCCAGTGGCTAAGCCTCTTTCAATAATTAATAGTGGATTGAGATGGGTTATTCAATTTTTTCAAAGTAAAGATGCATGTATGCTATTTAATGCAATGGCTTCAAATATTAACCTGTTCTTTTAAAGACCTCCACAAACTGCACAAGCACACACATGTAAATATTTCCTTGGAGTATGCCTTGGCAACTTTGTAATGTTTGTATTTCTTCTGTGCTGGGTATATTTTACCTAAGCAGACAAGTCCTTTCTGGTTAATCCTACCCAGTTCTGTGACTTGCCCATCTCATGGGGATTTGGTGTATGGAGGTTATTTGTCCTATTAATCAGGAGGTTCCTAAATTCTAATCCTTGGTAAAGCACTGGATTGCCATCTGACCTTGGCAAGTCACTTGACCTTCTTTTGCCTCCGTCAATCCAGCTGGAAAATTGGGTAAAAAGCAGGACTTTACTGAAAAACAGATGCTGCATCTGAGATGAGATACTTTTTGCAAATAATAAGGCAACCAAAGTGAAACTAAAAAGGGAACCTTTGCAAAAGGTTCTTTCTGGACTTCCTGATCTTTGTCACACTTTACATTTTGGTAGGAGATTCATCAAAATGCCTTGCTTGACAAAACAATGTATGATGGTGGATGAATGGCTGATGCAACATTTATGCAAGGAGGATTTTTTAACTTGAAAGATCACATAGCTTTCTTCATCTAGTAATTTACATTGGCTTCTTCTTGATGTAGGAGGAATGAGGTAATGAAGGGACTAGACATGGGTATCATATCTGACTAAGCCATCAACATGCCATGGGCCAGATTCTCTGGCCTACTCAGCTCTGCTTCACTGTTCCTATGAGAAAAAAAAAATAAAAATAAAAAAAGGAAGAAGAAGCAGTCAGTGCTTCCCTCCTGCTTGGGAAGGCAAAAATGCATCTTTCTGATCAATCCACCCTCGGATCAAAAGGAAAGTCTATGACCCTAAATTCTTCTCCCATTCTATTGTTCATTTTTTGACTGATTGCTAAATAGTATACAGATGATGTAATTGGTGTTAACTATATAAACATGTCAAATATCACTAGGGACTGGAGTGTCATGTGTCCTTAAAACTCTAACAAAACCTTGACATTTTATACAAAAATTCAAATTTGGCTCAATACAAAATCTTTTACTTGAAAGTGCAACAAATGGGCAATGGGCACTAACATTATGGCTTGACTGGAAATGACAACCCAATAGAAGATAAGAGATAATAAATGAGAAGTCATAATGAATTGATCATTTGTTCCTGTATATACTTAATGCATTGCAAGAAGCTTAACTTGTTCATTTCTGTGCATTATGACAATTACTTATGCTCTTGTTTACTCTTACAATATTATTAAATACCTTACAGTTCTGCATGATTTCAGTGAGTTCAGCATTACTATCACCAATTTTTTGAAGTCATAATACTTTTTAAAATTACTAAATAGGGACTAGAGCTTGCTTCAGGATGTTAAGTTCTAAAAAAGAGGTCCTCCATATCCTGAGAATTTTTTAAATATGAAATAGAGAGTGGAATTCAAATGATGGAGGCTTGACAAAAATGAATTTACAATAAAATGGTTTCAGGCTTCAGAAAGCAGAACTACCAAGTTTTTCAAAACTAACTGAGCAGGAAGCCTCTTAGGTAAAGTAAGAATACGTTTATTAAATGAGACAATCAAAATTTTGTATGCTTTTGGGGATTTTGTTTTCTTTTTTTTTCCAGTTCTTCTATTGGTCCTCTAATCTCAGTGGTATTTCTTCTTACTAAATCCCTATGACAATAAGTTGGCAACTTCCCCTGCAAAAAATACATTGGTGGTGTTTTAGATCAGCCTTACCCTTAGAGAGAAAAGTGGCATGGTAGTAGTCATTGTTTTATGCAACAAAAAATTAGAGAGGCATTATTTTTCTTTGGCTTCAGAAGGAAGGATTTCTATTTGCTGTGTACAGCATACATTACATAAAATACACTGTGATTGGGCTGATATTGCTTTTCCATGTGGCAGGTAATCCTTAACTTGTAAATAAGTGGTATGACATGGCTTTGAATGGCATCTCCCATGTCATCTTCCTATAAAGCCCTATTGAATAAGTACCAAAAAAAAAAGGATATTTCTATCACCTGTCAGCCCATAGATGAAGGCATTAAATTAGTTAAAAAAAAATCAGGTAAGTAGCTTACAAATAAATCTTTCAAAGACTTAGTTTTTCTGAAGAAACAAAAGATTGTTTTCTAAGGAGAATTCCAAAATTTTAACACTAACTTTTACCTCAAAACAAGACAAAAAATCAAAATGAATGAATTAAAAATCTATGACTACATTAATTAATCTTATCCAATCAAATATTTTTACAATATTTTCACCTTTTAAAATAATAAATTTCATCATAGCAGAATAAAATGATTCATTAAAAGCTTTCCTAACAAAATTTGTAACTGCATTAGAAATGGGTCTGTGGAAAAATATGGTTTGTATCTGATGTCTAGTAAAGCTACATTACGCATAATACAGTGCTAGGCACTACAGAAGAACAAACACAAGAGCACTCTCTTTTTCTGAAGAATTTGCATTCTAAAAAGAAAGAAGGTAACAGGGAAGGGAACAGATGCATCTTTATTCTTTCCTCTTCTGATCCCTGCTCATACCACTCTCCCCTGCTCAAGTCTGCATCTCCATCTAGTATTTCTTCCCCTCTTCGAATTCTAAATACACTTGCAAGGCATTCTGCAACTTGTTTCATTCAGACTTTCCACCACTGGGTAGCATCTACTGAGAAGTGCTTCCATCTCGCTGCAAGGTGCCTCAATAAAGGTTATCCCAGGTGCATGGGTTCTGGTATTGGATTAGTTGTATGGACAGACTGCAGAGACATAAGTCATGCCTTTCAACATCATCCTCTTTTTTGTACTCTACCTTTTGCCCCAGTGCTCTTAGGTGTTAGAGTTTGTCCAATGTTAGTTATTGGGTGTGTTTTCCCAGTGGATTCTTGAGCTGTAGGTTTCCACCTATTACAGTATTCCTTTCTACTGACAACTATTACTCATTTTTAACATCTCCTTTTTCTTGGCTGGTGTTACTATATTAAGAAGGGGATAGGTGTGTATAAACATGAGAATGTGGGCATGAATGGCTATTCTTTACATGTGTTAAGTGACAACTGGGAAATGTGTTACATTTGTCAATGAAAACCCAAGGCTTAGTCCTGCATTTTTCATTGATGTAGAACTACTGGTATCACAGGGGTGTGTGACTCCTGACATCACACTTTGACTATTATTTTTTATTTTGGAGGTTTAAGTAGTTGCTACTGATAACATGTTCTGGTGACCAAAATGAGAAATTCAGGTTATTGTATTTAACCCGTACAGTATCTTTAAGTGAGAACTGAGGGTGTTTGACCCTGTCTGGATTAGGCTTTGAGGATTTAACCAAGCAGTGAACTCTAATATCCAGCTTGCCTGTCTTCCTGATAACCTGGCTATATTCACTGCATAACTCCACAACTTTCTGATAAAATTCACTTTGTACTCAGCACCAATCTTAAAGGGAAAAAAGCCAAACCAAACCAAACCAAAACACCTCCCCCACTTTATGGGGGAAGAATATTTTATGATTTCTTCTAGGCACATACAGAAGATAGTAACATTTTAGCAATGTCATGCTCTAAAAAAAAAATTAAAATTGTTTTAATTAATATTTATCAGTAATTAAATAATCTATACCTGATTAGGTAGATATATAAAAAATATATGCATGCATTTCTTTTTTTTATACATCAGACAGAGATCTCCATCAACAGTCAGTAAATCACACTGGGTTTATTTTATTTTCCTCTTTCTTGATCAAGCCTACAGTATATTAGTGCGGGGAAAATCTTACTGCTTGTTTAAGTTAGAATTCTTCCCATGCCTCTCTTACTGTCTTGGAGAATTGATGGAGTTTGAGTTCTTGTTCTGTCTCCTTTCCTTTCCTGGTATATTTCTATTGAAAGCCTCACTGCTTGATAAAATGCTTGTTTTTAGTGACTCTGGCTCTAGGAGTTTCATCTCCTGTGAGAAAAATGAAAGATCCATACAAGAAACAGGCAATAGCTACCACACACCGATTCTCTATAAGGTTTAATTCTTAAGACCTCATACAGTACTCAGAGAAGTGACTGGACTAGCCATTGGATCAAGACTTTGTGCCAAGACCTCCCAAGACAGCCTAAAAGAAAATGTGAATAATTTTTAAAGCAAAAGATTGGCTCTTGTGTTATTATTTTTACTAGGATTATTGTTCACATTCATACTATACTTTTCTTTAAAATCCCCTTCCACCGCACCAACAGAGAGTTAGAAAGAATAATTTCCACCCAGCTTTCCAAAAGTATTCTGGGACAAGCTGTAGAGATTATAGAGGCAACATCATGTAAGTATGAGCACGATAAGACTGCAATGTCTTAAGATATCATGCAGTTCCCAGTACTCTGGAACCTATGTATACTTGACAGTTCCCCTGTGAAGGAAGTAGTTTGTGTGTTGATGGATACCGTGCGAATTGCTCTGTCTGAAGGAGCTCTTGCACAGTCAACCTGTTTGAGGGAAGAAAAAAATAAATTCTCTCTGCCAGTGTAATGCTGCCACTCAAACCACACCTAAATATCAGTAGGAGACTGAATATTTGGAAATATGTTGGGTTTGGCAAGCAAATACTATGAAGCATCCAGCCAACTTCTGAGCTCAGTGGCATGAGCATAAACCCAAAAGTCAACAGAAATAGCTTAAATACTGCAGATCTACACCAAACCAATGTAACCAGAATAAGCTAACTGCACCCATGACCTTCTAAGAAAAAGAAAAGCACTACAATAATTTGTGTAAGTTCATGTGAAATTTTGCAGAGTACTGTCTGCTTTGCATACTTTTCATTAGAATTTACAACTATTTAAAGAAAGCTACCAGTGTTGTCAAAGCAAATTAACTTGTTCTTTGAAAATCAATCTTCCTTTTCTTCAGGTGTATACTGTATATCCTCACACATTTTTTGCCACTGATGGTTTGACACGTTTTTATCTCCATGAACAACAAAGCCATGTATAATTCCATGCGATTGTCTTTTAAGATATGAAGGGGGGAAAAAACCCTAATTTACAACACAAATATATTAGGGTTTTATATAAAAAGCATCACATGTATTGATCAAAATGACTTTCTTTACAATATTTGATGCTCAAAAGAGAACTAATTGTATTACATGTTATAAGTGTATATTATCCCATTCAAGCTGTGCCAAACAGGAAAATTGACAGCAAAGCATCTTCATTGAAGTTACATACCTCCAAGTTGTAACCAGATAACAGTGTCTATATGCTGAAATAATATTATCCTAAAGGACCTTTTCAGATACTGCCTAAAAGGAGCTTGGAATATCTTTATTAATCTTTATGTAGATTAAAAACACCTTCCACATATATCTTGCATTTTTGTACCTCTTACTTTCCAAATATATTTGTTAAGGCAGGACAGTCTTTGTACATAATGAAACTGTTGCTTATACAGCTCAAAAACCTGAAGTAGGATAGTTAATCTAAAGCACACCTATACACGCTTATAAAATGTACAGGATGAAAACAGAATTGTCATGTATACATACACATCATATATATTCTGTAATAAATTTTTCCTAATCAATTGTGCACTTTATAAAACAATGTAAGAGAAATGACAATGCTGTCATTTGTATATTCCCCCTCAGTTCTCTAATGGAAAGCTTTTTTTTTCCTTGCCAACTCACTCCTGACAATGTTAATGATTCACTATAAAGCAGCTTCTGTGCTATGATTTGTGACATTCAGGCTGGTTAGATGGGAGGACTAGGCAGGTTTCTGGGGAGTGTTTTGGATGCAGAAATGCCTTGAAGATAGCACTTTATTATATTTAGGACAAGTATGACATCCCACTTCAAGGAAAAGTCCCCTATACATATTGAGAAGGGATTTCTATGGTTTAAGTGGGGAGGAGAAGGTTAGTTTAAAAGAATGCTTCTGTGCTTTTTGAGATGACATAAAGATAGGAGGTAGAGAAATGGAGGCAGGAGGCAGAAGGATTATGGATAATGGAAGAATTTTGCCTGAGGGTATGTGCCTGCTTTGCCTATTCCTGTATAACTAGAATATTTATAATTCAAATACTTATCTTTAATAATTAAAAACCAAGGAATATTAAAGACAAAAGGTAGAGAATATTATGCACACATATGTAGGCATCATGCATTAAATCCCTACAGTTGCAAAATATAGCAAGAGGTAGATTTAAAGAAGGTTAAAAGAGTGAATATTTTAAAATGTCTTGAAAAAAGAATTTCTAATTCACTCCAGTTCTGCCAGAAGTGATACCCTTACTTCTTATTTCTACACATAACTAGTCATGGGGAGAGCTACTAAAAATACACGGCATGGTGGCTTGACATCAGCACATCAACAATTAAAAAGTGGCTACAAATATTTCAGGTTTTCACAACCTTAAAAGTTTTGCTCATGATTTATGAAAACATCAGATTTGCCAGGGCAATTGCATTTTGCTTTTACAGGACAGTTAGTTATACCACTTAAGTAAACTGCTAGTTGCAACAGAATGTAATATTCTACCACATTCAGTAACACCCTCTGATCTGCTTTCCACAGACAGCAAAGAAACAAAGAAAAACAGCCATTGCTGTGGATAGAGAAGGGTGTTTGAAAAGAGAAAGAGACCTCAAATGTGCCCCTAGGTATTATAAAGCTGTCAATTACAAGCAGAAAAACAATACAAAGGCTGCAACAAATAATTTATAAAGAGAAAACTATGCAAACAAATAATAACAAAAAATAATCCATTCACTTTGAATGATTTGGAAGATGCCATTTTAAAAATTATAAATTAGAGCGACAAGATCAAAAAGGCTGTGGTTAAAAATACGTCAGAATCAGAAATCTTGGTAACCAAAATATGAGTAAATCAAAGATTCAAGTCAAATTATTCACTAAGGGCAAAGTAGCTCAATTTTGATGTATGTTGCCTTTATGAAAGTGAATTTATGGATGATAGCTTAAACTAATGCCTGAAAATCAGAGGTGTTAATATTTACACCTTTGCTCATTACAACAAGGAAATGACTAATGAAGAATTAAACATCCAAGTCTCTTTGCTTCCCCATCAAACAGAGGAATCTCTGGCCGAACATTAACACAACCTGACAATAATAGGAAAGTCTTCTACATATCTATGTATACGTATATCAAATATATAATGTAAGATTTTAAAATGGATGTTAACACATCTGTTTACAAGTTTAATATATTTACACTGATACCAAACTACAAGCGATGAATAAAGCTAGTGAAATCATTATTTCGAATGGAGGAATCTGTTCATAATCTGAAATTATATCCAGGCTTCTAATAAAGGCCTGAAATATTGCAAATCAAATAAAGACCCATGAAGGTTGCTGTTATTAAAGTACAAATGTCTGAACAAGATGGTTTTATGGGTTTTATTTTTTTGGATCTCACTTTTTTTCCAAATAAAAAAATTTATCCGGGTTTTTTTCTTAGGGCATGATCCCCAAACTATCCCAGTCAATGAAGGCCTCTCAGTTTAGCTTCAGCTTATGGGACTGAGAAGCAAAAGAAATATTTTTATGTCACTTTAGGACTTGTAGTGTAAGTCTTAAAATTGTCTAAAAAGGGTATTAATTGAATGCAATGACACCTGCATGCACTGTTCAGTGCCAGAATAACATATAATTTATATGTGTTTGGGACTTGCTATACAGCACACATTGCTAGTAAGGTTAATGATAATTAATCAGTCAAGGGCTGGACCCAGGACAGTGAGTCTGCTAGCTCAGTACAGGTAACCTGAATGTATCCTGTCTTAACCTTGCATCTACCATGGCATAGGCTCAAGGCAAACAAATAGGTTGGATACTGTCTGTGCCCGCATCCTGTCAACACAAGTTGATGATGATGAGTAATAGATGGAAAAGATATGTGACGCTTAATTAATTGCATTTGACTGCAGTGCTTTTTTATTATTTATTTATTTTTGCTGTATGCATTTTAAGTTTCAAGTAATTCTAAGGTTTTATTTTTGAGGAGGGCTTTTGTGGAGAAGACTTGCTGAAAGTAATTTTTTACTAGTTTTACCAAATGTAGACACTACCTGTTCATGGACTTATTATGGGAGTGGTGTGTTTGGAGTTTTTCACTTTAAACTAAACCAAATTTCTTTATCTATACATCTCTGTTCATCTGAAAGCTCATTATTACAAAAGAAAAAAAATATTTTTTTGACAAATTGATATATATAATCAGTATAATCAATAGAATACCTTGAGCAAGTCACAAATAAAAAGCTCTTAGATCTCAATGTTTTCTTCCATCTAAACACAGACCAGGTCCCTTTTCTGAATTTATATCTCTCCATGGAATACTTTTTTCAGGCCTTCTGCATTTCATGCCAGCTACTTCTTCAGTCCAGACAGCTACCTCCAGTCTTCCTTCTTTCCTACTACTGTTGCAATCACATCATCTTCAGCAAAAAAGAAGGATTACTACTGAGATTTTCCTTCATGGCTGCTCCGACATGCACTTACTAATTCAATATAAGAGAATTAAAAGAAAAAGATATTAAAGAAAAATAAGTCTGTGGTTTGGGTGTTGAGGTAAAAAGAAGATTAAGTCCAAACAAACCCACTCTTCCCAGTATGCAGATTGGGCTAGTTTCTCCTCTTTTTTCTTTTTTTTTTTTTTGATTAGCCAAAATAGTAAGAACTTTATGACAGTAGTGTCCAGAATGAAAACCAGAAGAAATGAAGCTCGTGTCACCACATGTGCAGGAGGAATACAGGAGGTGAGATGCTATAACAACGAATGGGGTGAACATTTAGATTGTCAACCAGCTGATGAGACATACCTGTTTGGGTGTTTGAAAATCATCATGTCTGCAGTCAGAAGAAGGAGGAACTCTGAGGAAGTGCTAAATGAGAGAGTAAACATTTAATAGCATAAAAGTGACTTTACCAATGCCACCCAGGACTTCAGTGAAGTGACAGGGCAAGGAAGGTGAGCAATGGACTGCAATGGCTGTGAACTTCAGCAGAGACTCCACAGTTTGTATTATGCAAATTTTTAAACTGCTATCAAGCAGTTGGTAGCACTGGAACAAGAATTATTGGTATTCACAAAATTCTGTATTCTGCTAAGCCTGACATTCTCTGAGTATTAAACACTGCAAAAAAAATACAGCCTTTTGAAATATGTATTATTTATGTGAACGTTTTCCTACGTTTGTCGGCCACTTTGTTACATGCATTTAGGATAGACAAGGAGGAGACAAGTTATTTTAAAAAATGAATAGCATAGCTGCTGCCTTAGGTTGAGCATGCTTAACTCAAAAACATCTTTTATAATTATAACATGGAAAACACCTTCTTTTTAAAATTAGATTATTACAGATGTAGGAAGTGGCTGCCTATATGAGTTCACTCAATTACAGGATCTTCAATATCTTCTAAACAATCCAAGTGATGTGACTGACCCTATGAGGATGTGAACAAGCTTACATTGAGATGGGTGCAGCCTGTTCCTGGAATTCCTCTTCAGTATTATTTTGACTTTTTTTTCTGCATGTCACACTCCTGGTACAACCAGGACACACATACTGCAATCAACTCTTCATCAAGACATTGAAAAACTGTGGTCAAGTTTCCCCAAGCAGAGACACGACATAATATGCCGGTAAATTGTTGAACATTTGATTTGCATCCTCAGTTTTTGGTACTGCAAGTGTTTGACATACAAACAGGAAAGCAGTTTGCAGTTTTGTCCAGTACTGGATGAATGCAACCAGTTGCTTTTCTGTGGCCTAGTAATAGTAGATGTTTTTCTGCTAAATCATGCTCATATAAATATCACCTCCAGAAATGAACAAGAATCCTGGTATGTTCCTCTGGTTATCCAACTGCATGTGTGAAGGTAATCTTTGTTTGGCAAAGAGAGAAAGGACTTGCTGTGTCTGTACTTGAACGGTGATCATGAGCACTGAAGGATTAAATGGGAAGCAAGGTGAAAATTAGCTGGCTATAAGATTCTGCAAAATAAGGAAATAGAGGGAGCAAGGAGGTACAGATACAGGTAACTACAGGTACAGGTTAACCACAGGTAACTATAGATCAGTCCAAGTACTCCCAGCAAAATACATCCAAGCTGCAGAATGAATGCAATTCATCACGTTTTCAGCTCTGCTCAGACTTAGTTCATATGACTGTGGCGTGTATAAGGGTAGAGGGTAGAAAAGTATGGATGCCTACATATGTGTAGACAGCCCCTCAGTTCATACACCCAATTTTATGCCAGAAACTACTGATGTCTAGAATGAAAATGAAGGAAATTGGCAGGACATCATGGATTCCAAGATATTTATAAACTTGGAAAGCTTTAACAATGTAAAGCTGTCTTAAGATGGAGCCAACTACTAAGAATGCTGGCAGCCTGGAAGCTAAAAAACTCTGTATGTTCATCTATAGATATGTTTGAGCATGTTTCAGCATATTTGTGCTGCTCTTGTAATATACTAAAACTCAGAGTATATCCCTCAACCTGTCAAGAGCCAAGTCCATTGTTGCCTTTTGGTATTAGATTTCTGTTTTTCCTTTTCATTATCCCACCCTCAAGCTCTTCATTAATGCTATCCTGTTTATACAGAAATTGAAATGCCCTAAAAAAATAAAGGTGTGTTGACCAACAAAACATGAAATTGCTGTAACAACTCCTGAATGACCTTTTCTTGATAAAGTGAAGAAAAGTCCAAGATCTTAAATTAATGAAAATTCTTTAATGTCATTATGATAACATTTAATCAAACTTCTAAAAATTGCATACTAGCAAACAATACTATTGGAATCCTATCCAATAGACAGCTTACAGACATACACACTCATGGCCTTCTATATTGTGACAAACCAGCTAAAGTAACTAGGAAGGCTTTACGTTAGCCTATAAAGCCATGTTGCCCATGGCTATAACACAGTCTATATGCTCAAACACGCAGCTTTCATTCAAAACAGCATGTATGTAAAGAATTAAGTCACCAAGAGGCATTAGAAAAAAAAATTTAGTTGCCTAATCGGCAATGTTAATCTGAGTAATAAAAAAATGTGTTAGATAGATGCACTAATTTATAGAGAACAATTATATATGATTAGTTCTACATCCAGTAAAATTACTCATATCACTAGAATGTTAAAGTCACTTGCTCCCTTGTTAGGATGGACAGGGAAATTAAAAGACAAGCAGTGAATAGTGTACACTAAAGATAGCATTATCTGCTCTAAAAGTATTGACGAAGTAGGAAAAAAAGGACTTTGAAGTGCTTTTTCATCAACATATTAAATGATAAATCATGAGTTGGGAGTAATGGTGCAGGAGTCAGCAGCAGGCTATCAGACTGAATATAGAAAGAGGACGGCTAGGTAGAAAAATTGCATTCTGGAGGAAGATAATCAGAAGCTATGTGCAGGAAATTTTACTCAGTGAAGTACTCTTGGAGTCTCTGAAAACTCTCAACAACTTTCTAATTAAAGTATTTAAACAAATTCAAGAAAGTTCTAGGAGACACATTGTTCTTATGGATAATGAATGCTTTGTTGACAATTATCATGATAATAGTGGGCACAGTATAACTTCATTTTAATGTGCAAACAGAGAGCAGCTTTTCAGTATTGATATATCAGACTGTATTTTTCTTTCCATCTTGTCTGGCCTGTTTGAGTTAGAGGCTTCCAGCTCTTGCAGATTTCAGAACACAGTAGGAACCAAGAACTGGGAAACACTACCTCTTTCAAGATCTCATGGCTCATCGCTCATGGCACTGGATCAACCCCCCTATATGACATTCAAAACCACTCCATTTATCACTCACGCTGATGGGGGCTGGCTCCTGGTGCAGGAAATATACATGTGTGTACGGTATATATGGTCAAAACCAGCCTTGAATGGATTTGAGAGGAATAGAGCGTTTAAAAAACAGATGCAAATGATAATTAGGATAATATCCTATGGAATAATGGAAAATAAAATTAAAAAAAAAGAAAAAATGTTTAGCCATAGAACAAAACAAACTTTGTTTCAAAATTTTGTTTCCCAGGCAGTTGTCAATACTGAAATAATAACTAAAGGGAGATATTTACTAAAATGAAACATTGATTATGGTGAGTAAAAATTAGTGACAGTAGAATGCAAATAAATGGAAGATCTAAAAGCTCTATTTCCCATGGTGTTTATGTTGGTTTTGTAATATATCAGAAAATGTAGTACCTAGCAATCACAGATGTCTACTATGCAACAAATGTAAAATTATCAGTCCACAGAAGAGGAAGAGGCATTCAACAAACATTTATGTTCTGGAAAAATTATACATTCGTATTTTATAGAAAAGACAAAATACTTCCCACTGGTAGCAAGTAGGGGGGATGTTAAATAACAGCTATTGAAAATTTTTAAATCTGTAGAATTAGATGAGCTTACACTAAAAAAATGCTGGCTAAGAAACTCCATGGAACACTGTTCTTGACTTTTAACTAATCTTTAAAAAGTTAACACTGTGCCAACATCTTAAAAAGAAAAATCTACATGGCTGTAGCCTACACTACTGACATGAATGCTGAATTAAGTAATGGTAATAGCATGATGTAAGCAGTGAAGGATTGAAGGTGATAGCATAATGTAGAGGAGTATGGTTGTGTGGAAAACAATCAATCTTCATCTTGTTTTCTGATGGTATTGCAAGTTTGATTGCTAAATATACCTGCATCTGTTACAGCCAGAATAAAAATCAATCTGTTTGGTTGGTGAAGATAAAATATAACAGATTACTAGATTACAGTCTACATGGAACAGCATGATGAAGATATTCCTAATAAAAGAAAGGATTTTAGCCCAACTCATTAGTTTGAAGTTGATGTTATATAAACATGTTTGAAATACATTTTGAAAACTACATTCTTTAAACTGTGGAACTATTTATCAGGAGATGGTGGATTCTTATTATTTGACATCTTCAAAAAAATTGAGTATCTTTCCTCAGTGCACAGTATCCTAAACAGAAATTATGAGCATAGGGCAGATGTTAGTTGGTACTTTTGCTGTTTTGTCTTATGGCCCTAAAATCTGCAAAGCTTTCTATTAAAGCAAAAAGAATTTTGTCTCTGACTTCTGTAGGAATAGTTTTTCTGTATGAATATCCTCATAAAAGGACTGAAGATAATTATTTAAGATTATATGAGACAGAACTAATTGAGTTGTTTGGATTATGAAATCCGAATATTGATTTCAGAAATCAAATTGTCTGCATATTTAAGGCTTCATATTATTATTTGCAAAGTATTAACTTCTTAGCAACAAGACCTATTAGTAGAAACAAAAAAATCTTCTCAAGGCAGAGAAAAAGGCAGCCCCAGTGCACAAGAAATTTAAAACCACTCTGAACAGAACACTAGGTAACATATAGCCAAGTATATTCCTCTACTAACATTAATGGGCAATGTATCTAATAAACAAGGGTCCAAGCTGCCTTCATCAGTGCAGATCGACCCTGGTATCTGACATTTGTGGCTACCTGTACTACTACGTTCTAATAATGATGTGTCACAACCTAGCAGACCAGAATGTCTAGTCAATGAAATGAACACAAAATATTTACTTTAACATATATTCTCTCATTGTATATTCTCTAAATTAAACAGAGGGCTTATGAGGCATCCTAATTCTGATAGTTCTGTAACTTCAGAATTCAGTGTTGACAGAGGATCAGCAGCTGAGTTATAAGACAAATCTTACCAACACAGAAAAAGAAACCTTTCTTCCTCTCTTCATCCTATTGAACTGGACTCAGAAAACTCTGTATGTATTTTTGTAGTGAATAACAAAGCAAGAGACAACTTCATCTAACATTTTATATTGACTTTTAATAATAGTTACGGAAGAAGTAGTTGTTCTGTGCCAAATTACAGACCACAGTTTGAATGAAATCTCTCTACCTAGGGATTCTTCCCACCTCTTCATATATTTGCATTTATCTTCCAAATCTATTTTAATGAGCTCTATATAAAAATGAGAGCTCATACTTCTCAAGCCTGATGAACGGGTAATTACTGTTTTGATTCCCATGAGAGGTCTTTGAAAACCCATCTTGTCATGGAAGTTAAGGGCATAATGTTTTAATTGTAACTAGGAGAGTGCTGGGATAGTGCTTAAGGTGAATATTCTATCATGTAACCATTGTCCAAAATACCTTTACACAAATGATATATCAATTCTGGTACAGCTTTTACCTCTATGATAAAGAGAGGTTAGATTATTTGCCAGGGAGTCTCTATTATTTTCCTTCTCTGCTAAACAGATCTGGGTTTAATATTTCTCTGCTTCATGAGTTTGGAATAAGAGAGGAAGTAGTATGCTTCCAAATACCAAATTTAGGTCCAAACTCAATTGATCATCTCCTGGCAATTAATGGGAGAACTTACATAAATAAAGGCAAGAGAAAATTTCTCTTTTTAATCTATTTTTGGTGTCTAAGAACTGCATTCAGGTAAAATTCTCAATCCTTTTCTTTCACTTCTAAAGTACCATGGAATTCTCATGCTGCAGGATATCAAATTAAAAGATAACAGTTTCAGAAACCTTCCCCCTATACCAGCTATTATACAGATGATGAAATGGGTGCACCCATGGAAAATGGGTGCAGAAAACTGCCTGCCCTGAGGCATAGTGTCCCTGAGACCAGTGCTGCAAAGGGAAAATTCTGTACACCAACAGTAGTAGCAGTAGAGTCCAAATTTTCCACAGCAAGTAAAGCTTATCAGAATTGTTTAAATTCAGGTTTTTTCATTAAAAATAATTTTTAAAAGATGCAAAAAATCTGGTGAGAGTCAGGCAAGAACAGGGAACAAAAACTGGGCCAAAGCAGGAGTTTGGGGCCCAGCCTGTGAGAAAAGAAGCTTCCAGCTGAGATGCACATGTGACTTAGCTCCTGGAAGAGCACTTGGAAGTTGAGCCTCCTCCAGTTGATTTTCTAGCTATCAGTTCAGGAGCTGATTGTTTTAACACCTCACTTTTCCAGATCAGATTGTATCATCCCTTGCTTTGTGCAGATTAAATTAAATAAAACTAATTGTGAATTCATGACATCTGCTTAAGTGCCAAATTTAAAAGGTTATTCCATTTAACCCTTTTATAAGTACTAAAATTGTTGATTTTTTTTCTGTTAAAATTCTATTTAGCTTCAAAATGTCTTTATTTTTATTTTTTAAAAGGAAATAAGTTTTCTTTAAAGAAAAATGAAACAAAATGCTCTTCCTCAGATTAAAAGAAACCTTATGTTTTTCTTCAGATTAAAGGAAATCTTTTGGTTAATCCAAAATGAATGTTTTCTAGTTTGCATTTTAGAAAGAAAAAATAATAAAGTATATTATTTCAATTTTTTCCCAGCATCAAACTAAAAAAAGTAATTTTATTTGCTCAGTTCTGTACACAAACACAAATGGAACCTGAGGGACAGACAGGTGCTCAGCATCTTTGAAAACCAGGCCATTAAAGTAATGATTTTACCCTATTGATTTTAAAGAAAAAGGAAATTGTACAATGAATATATTTAGAGATGATACCAAAATAGGAAGGACTGGAAATAGCAAACATCAGAGGAGCTTAGAAAGCATTAAAATGAATACGATGTAACGCGGATAAATGTAAAATAATACACATGGAGGAAAATACTATCTGGCATGAAATCAAAGGAGCATTCTACAGAAAGAACAGTAATGTGGAAAAGATTTGGGATGAGAGATAAGAACATATTGGACATGAGGTTTCAATTTAATGACGTTGCACAAGTAGCAGATCTATTCATAAAAACAGAGAGATATGAATTAAGTTTTTCATTTGCTTATTGCTAATGGTTGATGTAGTGTTCTACTCATCATTAGCCAAATTCTGTGCCATTTGGAGAAGTCAATTTGTTCAGAGTATCTTTTTGTTGTTGTAGTTGTTACATCACCTTTCTACAAATAAATTTGTCTGTTACTATGTTCAGTATGCACGGAAAGTGACTTAGAGAGACTCCAGGAAATGATGACAGAAACAAGTATTACAAGGTGTGATCTATTTTGTGAGAGGTTAAGGATAACTCTTGGTTAGAGTTTAAGGAAAAGAATATTTTATAACAGGTTTTAAACATTTAAATGGCAAGAGTCCAAAAGGAGAGAGAGTTGACTAACTGAGGCTAGAAATGGCATGTTAAGGAACAATAACTCGAAAGGGGGTAGAAATATGTAAATAAAAATTAAAACCAAAATGTAAGTCACCAGGACAATGAGATGAAGGGAAAATTCACCCTAAAGGTAGTTAATGCGTCATGTCTACATGTGCTTCAAAGGGGATTTGATAAAAACTTGAGGGCATTTACAGAAGACAAGCTTTCCATGTAGGGCATTGGACTATTTGACTTAGGCAATATTTTACACTTGTTATAAACTCAAAGTATTTTGTGTTTTGTTGTGCTTTGAATTTTCTAAATTTCAGACTCTTTTCATATTTGCTAGGCTGGCAAGAAGATGTGTATGCTTTTGCTTTGTAAATGCTTTTCCAATTCAATCTGATAAGCCTTGACCTGGAAAAACAGAAAGGGTGACACATACTGTTGGGTTTATCAAGTCTGGCATTTTTGCAGTGGTGTTCAGATACATCCTTGACCAAGCACATCAGGCAAATGTTTGAAACTCCCAAGTCCAGTGCTGACTGTTTCAGAACTTGGATGGTTTTGTTAATAGGTCTCTCAGTTAATGAATCATTCTGCACAAAGGAAATATTCCAGAGCTTCTTCAGGTGTAAGAATGCAGCTCAGAACCAGTTGGCTTCCATTTCATAGCTTTAAGGAGTTTTCTGCAACAGTGTTTTTTTTTTCTTTTTTTTTTTTTTTTCCCAAGTGAAAATTGACTTTTTGAAGAATAGGATGACAGTCTTGGATAAAAAAATTTAAAAGTAAGAAAAGTTTCCTACATTTCTTCCCTAGCATACTCCTGCTCAATCCAAGCCTTGCCTGCAGGGATTTTAAGATAGAAATCACATGGCTAACATTAAAACCTTGTTAAAGGATTAGGGGCCACGTCCTGAGCCAGGTTAAATTGAATGCAGCTCCATTGAATTCAGCAGAGTTTTACCCTTCCACAGCAATTGAGAATCTGACTATAAAAATGTCTTGGGCTGGTTTATTACAGGAATGGATAGGTATGTTTGTATTTGATTCCTGGCTCCAAGAATTTTTGACCTGTTATAGTTGTCTAGTTCTTGATAAGCTGAAATAAAAAATTACATACATAGTCAAATACTTGAAAGTGCCTTGCAGGATAGGAAATACAATGTTGTGTTATTTCATTTTCATGCATTATACCACACATTTTAACTGCATGTGTACACTTTTGCCAGCCACGTCTCCCACCCCTGAACCTATTGCTCCACTTTGAGTATTGGCTCTATCGAGTGAGGTTCCTGTTCTGCATGCCCTTTTATCTTTTCCTCTTTCCCACTCCATGCATGAGTCCCAGACTAATTTACAATCCTGCCATCCCAACCCTACATAAAATACACAGATTATTCATGTGTTCGGGAGCTTTTCCATAGAGACTCATTAATTACTTTTATAGCATCTTACGAGATATAATTCCCATTCCACAGATGAAAGAACTAAGATGGGAAAGGAACATGGCCAGTTTGGGGCCACAATACAGATCAGTGGTAAGCCCAGAACTCCTGGTTCTAAGCCTGTATGTTGTTCTTCCCAAAAGGAGAGAAGTAGCCATATTCACAATTTCCAGTATATGCACCAGCAGCCCTGAAGGCTATTCTAAAAAGCAGGACCAAAATACTGCAGTAGGGGCACTCAACTGTGAAGAACACAGAGGTCACCTGTAAAATTATTAACTTACAGGATTTCTGGCATAGCAACAAATACAAACTTTCCAGGGTCCTGAGTTTAATCACTTGAGCACACTTTGAGTTTACGAAATCTGCTCTTATATTATACAGTTTTTTCTTCGACACAACATGATATGGGACTTCCAGAAAAAGGCCTCCTTGCAGAAGGACCTTTGACAAGTACCTGTTTTTGTTATGTCAGAACTCTGAAAATAATTTAAATATGTCATGATTGATGAAATGTGTGTTTCAATTACTTTTAAGTTACAAATGGAATTTCTGAGTCTCTGGACTGTGGTGCCATCTTGCAAAAAGTATGAAGTAACCTGTGTGAATAACCTTGCTTACATACTGGAAACTCAGGTCTTTCTATATAAACAAGTTTCATCCTGCTTCATTAAAATCATGCAGAAATAATATGCAGTATAAGAGGAGAGATTCTGAACAGTTGATTTCACAGTCTGTCAGATGTGTTTCAAAGAAAAATTTGTTCCTGAAAACCAGTTAAGAAATACTATATCTAAAAGTGCCTTTTTTGTTTTGGTTTGGTTTGGTTTTAATGTGATTAGTCATACAACTAGAGTATATGGAAATATTATTTGTATACTCTTTTCATTTCAATGTTTTATCTTTGTTATGATAACAAAAAATACGTTCTGTCCCAGAGTGTATCAGTCATCTGCTTTTGATTTTGTGCATTATAAATTATTGGCACTTCTCTGTGGCAGAGATTGAAAAGTTTTTCTGTAAGACCATCCAGAGGACCTGCTTACTCATTTGATCACTCCTGTGTTGGGTACACCTAGATCCTATGTTGCCTTAGACTCCTTGTCATAGTTTTTTTATAAGTGCTTAAAAGAGACAGGGATATATTTAAAGATAAGGTTACACCTTTTTTCCACCAGAGACTATGATCTCTCCTAGTTAGGAGTATGAAAGTGCTGAACATAAAGAGAAAGGTTGTGTTTACAATACTTCTGACTGGAACTAGAAATGGAAATGCAAGAAGAACCAAGAGGAGCCTGTCTTGGAAAATTTTCAGTCCAAAGATGAAAATTAAAGAGCTTCAGGACTTTTTCTAAAAAAGTTTCTGAGTGAGCAAATGAACTTTGTATACTTACTCAAATGCCACATCTTGCAAGGTTAAAGCTGGAAGACTGGAAACAAGGTTATAATCTTTGGTCATATTGATGTCACCAACACAAGACAAATAATGTGAATTAAAATGCAGATTTAGCTGTTAAATAGCAATATGACTTCTCCAGATGTTGCATTTCAGTGATGAGTTTCTCTCTGTGTTAAAGTTTCAAAATGGATATTCAGAAGCTCCCTAAACAGCTGTGCTCTCCCTAGACAGGAACCTTTTAATCCATCACATCACAATTCAGTTTTGTTTGTTGTTGTTTGATTTTGTCTGTTTTTTTTTTAAATCCTAAACCACTTAAAATGAAGGCCACATTAGACAGAAAAAATACTGTACCCCTCAGGTAGAATAAATGATGCACATCAGCCACCTTAGAAGCAGAGATTCTGGGCAGATGAATGGATATATATACTCTTACAAATAACTGCGAACAGAGCCTTACTAATCTAAAGGTCAGAAAGCAAAGAGCAATCCAGAACATCAACTTGGTTGTGGATACTCCTCCCCAGAGGACATGTTTTTCAAGACTCTGTGAAATCAGGTTGGCAGCTTATGAAAGATGTAATCTTGCTCCCACATGTCTCATGCAAAACCACAGGAAATAGCACTCATGTTCCTCACACCAGAAGTCAAGACACACATAATCAAATATCATATAGTCCCTTACTATAAAATGTAGTCAGGAGGCTTTGGCTGATTGTCTGTGGCCAAACAATGTGTGTGAGCAAGCATGCATAACTTTTTTTTTACCTATAAAAATTATTTTAATTGTCACCATCATGGAGGTGTTTTTATGTTTCATCCTTCAAACAGCTAATTTTCTGATCACATTGTCCTTTCTCATGGTTAGCACGTAAATTAGTCATTCTGCATTAGTACGTGATGCTGCAATGGGATATGTAGTACTGCTTCACCTCCTATTACCTACTTTTTCCTTTTTGATCACTTTACACTTCATTTTACACCAATATATATGCACTAAAATGTAAAAGCAGAGCCTGATCAGAACTAATTCTCCAATGGGCAATTTACATTCTTACTTCTGCAACTGTTATATTTAGCAAGTTTTAGAGAAAATAAGAAAAATGGAATTGCTGAACAAAAATGATTGAAGCCTTATTACAGCAAAAAGCTAGATTATTGCATAGGGCTGATTTTTTTTAGAACACGTACCCCTTTCAAATTCTAAAAATGCACGTCTATTTTAGGCATTTCTAAGGCATTTGGCAAGCACTGCTTAGAAGATGATAATGAAATTTAATTTTAACATTAGAAAAGCTCAGTTTAGGTCAGAAATGAAAATCTTCTTAAAGAATCCAGCCTCTGCTGTGAAGGACAGACCTCAGATCATGCAGACAGCAGGAATTAATTTCCATCAATTTCTACTAATGAGATTTTAGACAAGATAGGTTATTGTAAACTACTAATTACATTGCAAAGCCAAAGTTAAGGTCCAATTTAGTTATTGCATTACAGGTTTTTATGCTACCCATCCAGCTAACACCAGTTCTAACAGGTAATATGCATGCTTTACAATCAGTTTTGTTAGGTATCATCATAATCTCCCCAGATTATGATTAGTATTATTTCTGTATCCAGAAACCTTAAACTTAAACAAGTTCCAAAACTACTTGGTGAAAGGCTCTACATGTTCAGAAGATAATTATTCTTCTACCAATCACTTTTTGCACCATTCTCCTTTCTCAGGACTCCATACGCGCATTGTGTAAATCTAAGGGCTCCTAAAGAGAAAAGGTAAAGAGGAAGATAGTGGAAGGGACAAAACGTGAGGCATAATTTCTTCTCAACCACCCTTAGATATCGAGAAAAATGTGAATACCAGATGACAACCATTGTTTAGGGAAGCTTCAGGAATTAATGAGGATGGAGCAGCTGTGCCAAAGTATGGAGTGAGATACCAAGAACCTAAAGCACAAGTCAAAGCATAAGATCGATCTCCACACAAATAGTTTTGAACTCTGGAATCCAGGAGGTCTGAGAGTTGATTCTACAGTCTATTCTTCCTTAAAGTAGAGAAAGGGTATGACTCACCTTCACTGGAACAAATCAGGAGCCATTTCTATATGGAAATCCTTTGGGAAATATTGTCCTTTTAGCCCATTCCCTCTGGTTTTCACTGCTAGAGGGAAAAATCAGGCCCAGATATACTGTGTAAAGATTATCTGCTTAATGTCATTTGAACAAGTATTGGTATCTCTCTTCCTGCACTTGTTCCAAACAGACAATTGTATCTTCTTTTCACTGCTTCATAAATGGGTGTCCCTTTTCACTTTGTTAAGGCTTAACCTTCAAAATCAGATTTTCCTTATAGAATAAAAGGGACATATATTTCATGGAGGAAAATGCAACTAATTTACTATCAGCATTAAATAAACAAATCCTTAAAGGGCTGCTGGCTATTGATTTACTTTCTGAGCTGATTTCTATGGCTCAGATACTCATTCCCACCCTTGGTCGTGAGTACACATTTAAACCCTAGGGTTTGATTTACACTAGGGAAATTTCTCCCAAATTGTCAGTGGTTTTAGAACTGATTTGCCAAAGCAGTTTTAGAAGTAATTTCAATTGTTTAGGTTTCACTGTCTTGGAATCAAGTAAGAACAGTTTGGATTGTCTGATGCTTCCGAAGACGTTAGCTGGCTTTTAAGCAAGAATTCAAGAGCCCATCTTAAGAAGTAATGACACTCCCAGGAGCTCTGAGCTCACAGTTTTCTGCATTACTCCCAGTATTCCTTGGTTTTTTATTATATTTTGCTGAATGAAAAGGGGCTTTTTTGAGACATGGTGCTCTTAGGCACCACACCCATGCAACATTTGATAGCAACAGATTGCAGGTGTTTTAGCATAGTCCAGTTATTTATGAATTTGTGTCCCAATAGATAACTTCAACCAGTAAGTAACGCTAAAAATGCACAGGCTGTCACACTTCCTGGGTAATAGTGTCAGTATTATTGATAATAGTATGATTCTGCATTAGATCTTCAACTAAATTTCTGGTTTAAGTATAACGTCTGTTAACATGCAGCTTGAAATTTGAACCTTCTTTTGGTGAACATTTTTATAATATGTGCTGCATCATTTTATGGCACCAAGGATGACTCCACACCACGATCAAACAATTGTTATTTTAAAAAAGTCTTTTATTGTAAACTCAGAGAATTTGTGGTCTTACAAGCTTCTTTCTAAAGAAAACAGGGGGGAAAAAAAGAAAGAAAAAGAAAAGCCTTCTTTAGTATGAAAAGTTGTACAGGTTTGCTGTAACTACCCTGAAAACACTTATGTAACTGCATTTTGATTGGGAGAGATACAAGTTTTCTATTAAATTGCAGCTGTATTTCCTGGATAGAAGGCCCATTTAATAGCAAAAAAAAAAAAAGTTTGTAGAGTAGGCATTTAGCTCTGCTTTCTCCAGTAGATGTCACTTGCAGTACATAATAATTCATGTAAAGAAGTCAGAATATATAGAAATGCATTGCTTTCCTTAAAATATGCAATACAAATTAAAAAACAATTTTAGTGCCCTGTGTATGTAATAAGTTTGGCATTTGGTTTATTTTAACAGATGGCATTGAAATAACAAAAGGTAAAGCATTTTTGTTTCCAATTGATCAGTGAGGATTTTGTCTCTGTCTCTTACTATTTGAAATAACAGAAGGAGACAAATTTACTTGTTGACACATATGAAGTCTGTGTCACACATGATCTAATATTGTATTGACAAGTAGGATTTGGAAATTATCAAATTTATTATAAAGAGAAAACGTATTACATAAATTTTTATTTCAGAATTATTAGCACTTTGAATGAAATTTAGGAGGGAAAAATTATATGACCCCAACATCAGAGCTGTTTTCTTGTATCAACGAAAGAGAATTTGTGGGTATGTGACATATTCAAGAGAAGATGTCCTGCATTATAATTGATTAGAAATGTAAGTGATGTTCTAGGAACTTCCTTTATGACTTCTATTATTCTATAATCTATTTCTTTTACTATAATGAAGGTGTAACAACACTGTCTTTCGTCGAATCCCGATGGACTTCTATACTTGCAAAAAACTTGTCTTCGGGCCCTCAGTGCCTCAGGGATATGCTGTAACTCCATGATCTCAAGGTCATTGCTGACAGTGAATTATCTGCACGGATTCACATTTTTATTGCTTACACCATTTTCCTTGTCTCCAACTGACACAACAGCTGAGAATGTACGTTATAGGATTTAAGTACTAGTGGTTCACTTGCTGGGTGATTACGGTGCTTTATGTCTCTGTTTGGAGGCAACCCTCCTCTGCTCACCTTAGTAAGCCTTTCTTTCATCAGGTACAAGATTTTTAGAGCTGCTGTATTAATTTCCATTCCACTCTGTATTGCATGGATGAGGTAACTAGGAGCCCAGCTTTGGACTTCGTCCCTCTTTTTCCTTCCTGGCTTCTGATCAAAGACCCACAGGAAAATATCAGCGCAGGTTAGTTTAGAGAAGAGGATAAAAAGTAGTTATGCTGTCTTCTCTCTTTCCCAGCTCATTCCCTTATCTCAACTTACTCCCTTATCTCCCCCTGGTAACCACGCAAACAAAATTTTGAGAATTTTCAGAAGGAATGTCTAACCAAGTAAGTAGGAACCACAGAGATATAGACATGAGTCTCCTACTATACCTTTGCTCTCTTGCTCAAGGGGCTTCAATAATTCAGATGTGGATAAACCATGTCCTGCTCAGGAGAGAATTTGAGGAACCTGCCTTGCAAAAATAGTAGAGACCATTAGAGCTTTGTCCCTCATCCTCAAAGAAACCTGTTGTACACTGTAAACGGAAGGAGTAAAAGCCTGAAATTTCAATAGAAATATATATATACCCAAAAGAAGAGGTGAAGCTGAAGGTGAAATATTGCATAGGAAACTCAAAAACCAGCTACTGCAAGGAGGGGAGGGAAAGGGAGAGGGAGAGGGAGCGGGAGAGGGAGTGGAGCAGGAGAGGGGGAGGAGGAGCTGGAGAGGGGGAGAGAGGGGGAGGGGGAGAG
>JASSUY010025319.1:25897-37985 GCA_032466535.1 Forpus xanthops
GAGGAGAGGAGAGGAGAGGAGAGGAGAGGAGAGGAGAGGAAAACTCTGGAAATTAAGTAGAAATAATAATCCTGATAAAACTAATTAGGGGACTTTCTGGGAACTGAAGACACTCATGCACTTTGGCTGCATTAATTTTTGCTCATTTTTTTCCATATCCTTTTAGAAAAGTTAATTTGCCAGAAAATGAAACTAACCCAGCTCTTTGAAATTTTGACCTGGCACAGGCTGTTGGTATTCTTCTGCCAAACTGAAGAATGATCTGTAATGCCATTGACCTATTTTCATAAGTAATGCAATAATTACTCTAAGCTGAACCCATCCAGGTGAGTCACATTTTTTTTAAGCAACATTCAGATTCTGTGGTGAAGGGTGCAGTGTAAGTCTAAAAAGCATAGAAGAGTTTTGGTATTTATTTCCTCTGCTTCTAGGAACACACTTGCAGTTTTGAGAATTTCTATCATAAAGAGATGGTAATTACTCATTTAAATGAGAACTACATGCTTTACTGAAGTGCAAGACGTTATAAACAGACAAACAGAACCTGCGGTGTTATGTAGTCTAAAGATAAAGATTACAAAGTCGATGAAGGGGCATGTATTGTTACCTCATCATCAGAGGATCTTGCGTTTTCCTGTGAATTCTCTGTCACGGTACCATAAAACTAGGTATTATGAGCTTCATTTTATAGACATGGAGGGAGGCATATAATTAAACTCTGATAAACCTGTGCAGTCACAGTGAAAAAGCCAGAGGGAAATCTAAGACTGTTGGTTTCAAAATCTCTGCTATGCTCATGAAGAAACTTTCCCTTTTTGCTTTTCTTAAAGGGAGATTCATTTCTCTCTTCACAGATTCTGAAGGTCATAGGGAATATCCCTGAAATGGTAATCTGGCCTTTTACAATCCTGAATGACTGTTTCTAACTTATCTATTGTTTATTCATGCTGAAGAATACACAGATTTAAAGTATTTATTGCAGAAATCTCTCTGAATTTAAACATGGCACATACAAGTATCTTTCGATATTGTGATGGCATGAGAGACACATCAGCTTCTGACAAGCTCATCTAGGGGATTGGGGAGGACATGAGGTTATCCCTTTTCTAAGTTATTCGACATCTGGGTTTCTCCTTCTACAATGTTTTGACACAAGTTAATTGCCAGCTTCATTCATGTGAGTGGATGCTTTTAAAGCCAGCACTGCAAGAATTCATGTACTTCTTAAAGAAGCGGAGTATCCCATACCATTTCCAAAGTTATATCCCTTCTTGGTTTTACTATTAGTGTTGGTAAATGTATATATTTAGCTTCACTTGACCCAGTGAAGCTTCATTTGTTATGCCAGAGAGTAAGGACTTCTCGCTGGATGTAAAGGACATTGAAGAAAGGGAATCGGTTAATATATTAGAGTGAGTGTTAAGTAATAATAATATAAACCTGTTAAAAAAAAAAGAAAAAAAAAGGGATTAATTTTAAAGAGGCAGATTACTTCTGGCAGTTTTGCCTTTTGGTTCTGTGTACTCATCAACATTTTAAACCATTCAATTGCAAATATCCTCAGAATTCACAAATAAGACAGGAAATCCAATACTTTATTGATGCTTACAGCCAGAAAAAAGAAGAAGCTCTGATTTAAATGGTCAGTCGGGCCATCCTTCAAGCTATCATTCTTTTAAATCCCCATGCTCCAGCAGTTTGCTCTGAGACTTGCAACTCATCTGATTCCCACTTCTGAGTACTAGATTCTCTGAAACAAGTAGATAACCTCCATTGGTTATGATTTTATGACACTACTTTAATTATCAGGTCATCCTTCCACTTGAGTCAAGTGAAGTAAGTAATTATTCTATTTTATAGTATTGCTGTTCAGGTACTATTGACAACTGATTTTTTTTTTCATAGTAAGCAACACAGAGATTGGATATTCAAAGGAAACCATAATTCTCTTGGGGGAAAAATTAAGAAATTATGTCTGGTCACTTTATACATGGCAAGTCTCCAAGTACATGCTGAATTGCAAAAATATAACACATTTGAAAAGAATATTTATGTGTCCTTTCTTCACTACATGTTCGGTATTTTTCTCCCATGTCACAAAAACTGTAACCACAATTTACAAGTATATGCACAATCAAATTGCTATTGATTTAGCAATGTCTTTCTTTGATGTCCCTTGCCTTAACCTCATTTATAAAGCTGTTTTGCATTATTTCAAACTGTCAATGATTTGTGACTCATAAATATTCAAATCTAATTTGCACTTACCTTTTTTGCATGCATGCTTACTTGTAATATGTCTCATTTGCCCTTTGTTTTGTGTTTATTTGCAGATTGTTTAGTGAAGTAAACTCTGTTTTTAAAGTAATAGCATCTAGCTAAACACAAGTTGTGCAATTCTCACCTTACTACAGTTTTATATCACTATAATTCCATTAACTTCAGTAGTTTCTTTTGCTTAAGTAAAGAGAATGAGGTACATGAACTCCTTCTGCTCTCTCTCTGTCCCTGAATTTGCACCAAGATCACTAGCATGTTTCACTGGAACAGCAGTGTTTTTATTTAATATTCTGTTCATAAAGAAATATCAAGACTAAGTCCTCTCATCCTAATGTTTCAAGCTTTAGGACAGTTCAGATCTTCAGATCCGAGCAAAGGTTTAGAACTCATTCCTCTGACTTATAAGTGTTCACTGATAGCACTTCATTAATAAAGGAAAAAAATACCTAATCTGAATTATTTTTGTGGCTATGGTAAATCCAGTAGAGTAAATCCTCAAATTAAGAACACTTATATAATAATATACCCTTCCCCAGGAAAATAATCCATCTAGACGTATAATAATTGCAGCACAGGGAGTCTGAAACCCCATTCTTTGCAAGCTTGCTAATCTAAATAAATAAATAAATAAGAAGTTTATTTAACTGCTAGGTGCCCAAGGAAAGCAGGATCAAGGTCTTTCTTTGCACTGTATTTCCCTTGTGTGGAAGATTATGTAAGGAAAGCAACATGTCTCTCAAATACTAAGAATTGTGCTAGATGTTTATTTCAGGAGCAAACAGTTACCGGGAACATACTGGCTGCAGACAGGACTTTCTTCAATAAATGAAGTCTTGAAACAACAGCAAAAAAAAAAAAACTAAATATGCTTCTGGATTAAACAATAGAATCTTACTTGAGTATCAAAAGCCATTTGCAGGAGAAGTGATCTGAAGTTAAACCAGGGGGAAGAAGAAAGGCAACTGATGATTTTCTGTAGTGTTTGATAGCTGAAATTAACCTAAAGTGACAAAACTGGTTATATTCTTGGGTACATACTGTAACCCTATCTACAAGGCAGCTCTAGGGATTTCAGATGGCTCATGTTTTGATCATGTTTATGACCATATACATGAACATTAAATGAAGCAGGATATTTCTTTAAACAAGTATTAGGTGGATACTTTCCTTTTATGGATTGAATCCTGTTCATTTGGAGTCAGAATGAGACTTTGAATGAATACCTGTACAAAAAAAACATGCTGGCACAGACACAGATATTTCTTTAATTATTGATTTAGTCTCCTGTTTAAAAATCTTCAGCCAACCTGTTGGGAAATAGAGCAAGTGTGATAGGTGACCAGTGAGTGACACATAGAGAGTAATGAAAAGAAAAGCCCAACTGAACATATTGTGAATAATTCTTAGGCTGTAAACTGTTTGCTTAAGGTATTCTTGGCGAATAATTTGAAGTAAATAGAGCTCTACCTCTGAGGACCTATTGCACTGCCCATATCTGATGAGGGATTCCAACTGGGAACAAGAGATCCAAGCCCAGAAAATATGGCTGCATTCATCCAAGAGTTCATTTTAAATGAATAATTTTCTTAGCTCTTCCCTAAAAGAGAAAAATATTTCAAATGTTTATTTTTAGCTTTGCACACGAATAATAGAAATAAAATGATACAAGTATTTAATATGAAACAATTTTTTAGAAGTATCTCATATATATAGTAATAATTACATATTAGTAGGTTAGTAATGCCAGGACCATGTTTTTAAATGGCATGTCTCAGCTATTGTGAAGTCCAAGATAAAGTCATGTGCCCTCAAACACCCAAGAAATCATGTTATCCGGTATGACACATGCCTAGATACGTCTTACTGTGATTGTAATACAGCCTCAAGGTAAGAATACAGGGCAATCACTTGTGTGTTATTTTTTCAATGCTGTTTATGTTTATCTACTTAAAAAAAAAAAGCTTCTGATAGAGCTATTTATGTCATTGATCAATAGAACTATTAGTAATGGTTTAGAAATGCATGAGACGTTTTAAATTTAGCATGTACTTTAAAAAAGAAATCTATTAGAAGAGTAACTTGATCATGTTTCATTACTGAAAAGCCTGTTCATTTTGAAAAACACTTTTGAAAAAGCAGAATGTACCACCATGACATGAGAGGTACTTAAAGTGTCAAAAAAAAAAAAAAACCCATAGCAGTGAATCACAAAAGTATGAATTAAAGAACTGATGTTTTTTTTTTGTGTGCTGAGAGCTTACTGCAAGGGTTGTGACTGCTCACAATTACTATCAGTAGGACCTGGAAAGCTGTCTACTTTGCACAGGCAGACTTGGCACCCTGCAAAACTACCCTGCAGAATCCCACCCTGTGTCCTTAGTTCACGTTCTCCTTAAGTCAAATGAACTTTGGGACAGAGATTTTGGGCTTGAATATGTTGAAGGCTGTAAGCATATAAAACATTGTTAACAGAGATTCACATCATTGAGGTGTTTTTCTATGAACTTTTGGTCCCCCTAATAAATGAGGCCTATAAACACTAGCAACCTTTCTTATGAGCAAGAATTAAAACTGGTAGCATCTCAGGGTCTAGAGTTTTTGACTTGTTTGTTATGCAGTGCCATGCTATAGGACAATTTCTTTTTTAATGTAGTAACATTACAGTCAGTGGTAGTACAGCACAGATGCGATTTGCTGTTTGATTTTATTGTCTAACTGTGATGGGAAAAACATGGTGAGTGGAAATATGTAAATACAGTAAGACTGTTAGATATACAATTTAAACCCAGGGTTTGTCGTTTGGAATTCAGTACAGACTCTGCCCTTTAACACCACTACCAGGGAGAATATACCATCTAATTCACCATAAATATAGATACCCAGATTTTTTTATTCTAACATGGAAAACCTGGTGATGTCCAAGAACATATTATGACTAGTGCTATCCCTCTGCTTTCTCCTCATCAGTCCTGTAGAAACCACTTTCTCCCCTGAGAATTGGATCGTCTTTGCAATGCTACTGTGAATCATCCCGTTCAACCTACCAAGACCCAAATGGAATAAGATTTTCAAAATTACGAACAACAGAGAGAAAAAAAAATAAAGTGAGAATAATCATGGAGGATTCACCTTCATATAATAATATAAATCAAGTAATGTATTTTCCCTGATTTACCTTATACTTGAGTCTCATTGCCCTGCATTAGTGAGGTAATTAATTTAGCAGGAGAGATGAAAGGAGCCAAAGAGATGACAGCAGGCATGTGTGAGATAGAAGGCAAGTGTAGGTCTGCAACAGTGGGCAGTGGAAAAGTGTTTTCAGCATCCATTTTTTAAATCTTAAAAACAGTGTAGAGGAGTGCATACAGAAGAGAAGGGAATGTGGTGCCTTTTCTTATCCTTCATCCATGATTGTGTCCTGAATGTCATCTGATAACAGGGAGGGCAAAGTCCTGCAGTCCAAGGCAACATGTCTAATTTTCTTGTGCAGCTTTGATCACTTACAGTGAGGGGTTAAACTAAAAAAAACCCTAAATTAATATGTATCCTGTTTAAGTAGGAAAATATATATATTTCATATATATATATATTTCATATATATATATATATACACACACATATATATGTGAACTTCTTTTTAGATCTAAGGCTTCTTAGGGGAAATGGTGTATCCAAGGGCTGTTCTGTGAGCTGGGAGTGCTGTATTAAACCTTTGGGGCACATGTTTGCATTGAATTGTTGAAAGAATCTGAGATTGGCAATGCCACCCTGCCCTTGGCTAATGAGCCTTCCCCGAGAGAATATCAAGTGCAATTACCTTTCAGGGAATAACAACATAGCAAAGAACCACGGACCCTGCAGAGAAAAACGGAACACACATTCGTAGGTAGAAACCGCTATGAATCAGCATTAATTATCCAATAGAGGGAACAGGGTTGCAATAAGTCTCCGTTCCTCACTCACACCATAGATCACAGCAAATGTTAGCTACTTATAGAAAAAAATATTTGCAAAGTTCAGCTTGCCCTAACCCCTTCCCCTCCGGTATACACTGCTGCACTCGAGTGGCGCGGAGGCAAGTTTCCCTACTCTCAGTTTGGAGACGGCTGGAAGAGGCGACAAAGGAGTTGGTGGCCTTGAGGTACTCGTGGACCTCAATCAGCGCAACAGTTACTCTAACGCCAAGACTCGTTCAAGGTCTCTCCATGCGCCGAGGCGGCCTCGGACACAACTCTTCCGCACAAGCCTTTACGGAGGCAGTCTCTGGCTTCAGAGCCTGCGAGCTTCGTTCCCCCAAGTCCACTTGCCCCGGCAAATGCAGAAAGGGGGAACGGTTCCTGGCTCTCAGGCTCTGCTGTGCACATTCCCAGGATGGAGAGCAGGCGGGACGGGAAGGGGAGGAGAAAGTGGGAAAACATCATATTTTGCCCCCAGCTAGTGAAAGAACTTGGAAAGTGTACGTCCAGCTCTGGAGAGATGCGAAGGGCTGCCGGCCGGCGCCGCGCCTCCTCAAGCCTGCGCTTTCGAGCTGAGGCGCATCCTTCTGAGGGCAGGGCCTACGCATGGAGCCTCCGCGGCTGCAGACCGAGGGGGGAAGCGCAGTCCCCCGCAGAGCCGGGCCTCTGCTGCCCTGCGCTGCCCGGAGAGGCTCCCCGGGGAGCCGGGAAAGCCCGCCTCAAACTCTTCAGACGTGAAAACGGCGCGGAGAAGGGCTGGCTGCTTTGCTGAAACGAGGCACACAGATATTGAGTTTGTCAGGGATCATAAAACGTGAATTGATTATTCAAACAACCATTGATTATAAAAGAATGCTTACTGCAGCGATGGGAAAGGTTAAAAGGAAATTGACCCTCTGCGTACGTGACATAAAGTCATTAGGTAAATGAGATATTCATACAGGGTGTAATCAAGGGCATGTTAATTTTATTTGCGGTGTTCAACTCAAATGTGGAGCTTCGTTTAGGGACGGCAAATTGTCCCCGAGGGAGCCGAACCACCAGGTAGACCCCAGGTGCCGCAAGAAAAGGTAAATACAAGCCAAGGAGGAGAGTGAATCCCCCCCGAAGCCCCGTGCCTACGGCGGGCCCGTGTCCCAGCCCGTGTGCGGCAGCTGGAGAGCTTGCCTTACCAGTGCCGCGGAGAGGCGCAGAGAGGCGCGGAAATATGCGCAGGATCGGGCCTCCCTGGAGAGGTGTTCTCACCCCTCTGAGCCTGGGTCGCCTCCTCTGAGGCGGGGGAGAGTTAGACGTGCCGGCGATGTCAAGGACCCTCGCCTCTCCCGGGTAGAATGAGAACGTGTAAAAAAATTAGATTTATTTATGCACATATTTATCCCCTCTAATTATAGAAATTAATCCTCTTACTTGACTAAAAGGTAACGTCTAAGGCGTCCCTTTGATGTTTAACAGCATCATTTGTGGCTAACATTCCAACTGATTAAGGAATAATTGTTGTTAAATGCTTTACAAGTGGATAGTGTTTAATTGAGAGGCATTCATAATTTTACGGCTTACCACAAAATGAAACGTAATTAAAACCGGAGGAATTTCCAACTGATTTTGTTCCAATTATGTTTATTGTTCAGACTAATTACTGCACGAGATGGGGTACTTTCCCCATCTCTCAGTGGCATACATCTCCCAGATTCACCCTTGAAGGTTTTTCTTTTCCAGGTACAGGCTCAGGGACGCTTCCTGCAGCCTCCGCTACCCCTCAGCCTTCCTTCTCCTCCTCCCCCCCCCCCCCCCCCGATAATTAAATGCTCTAGCCTTTTCTTCTCTCCTCCATGCAACACCTTGGGATGTGAGAAAGTGATGGCAGCTCTCTTCCCTCAGAGCTCGAAGTAATTGTAGAAGGGCTGATGAATTTCTTGAAGAAACACTTGCCACACACTGAGGAAATCATCTCCTAGCAGGATTTTACAAACCAAAGTAAACAAAGCACCCCAGGGGCGATTTCCTCCCTTTGCGCAGCTTACTTCACAATTTACCTCAGAAGAGATCACAAATACACACACACGAATTACAACAGAAATCATACTTGGTCTGGGGAAGATATCCTGCATGGAAAGAAGCAGAGAAATTTGAGGTGTTTAAAAGAAGGAACGGTCATTAAAATACCTGCCGGGCGCACTGTCATTCCCCAAACCAACCTCTCCTTCTTCCCCTTGAACTCAGAAACCTCTTCAACATGTCTTTAAACGCACATATCCCTGGGGGAAAGAAAAAAAAAAAAAGAAGACAGCCACCCCCACACCTCAGATCCACCTTTAAAATACCCTCATCCTCTCGACAGGGGTGGGAAATAAAGTTACTTTTCCAGTTCCACTGTTTGCTCGATGGAAGAGTGCTTAAAGTGTAAATAGATTTATTTACTCCTCAGTTTTTCTCTCCTTCAAATGTGGTCTTGGAGAAAATTAGAGAAGTGCCTGAGCACAGCTAATAACGAATCAGTGCTTACAATTAAAGCAAATAATAAGACCCTGATAAAATGGGGGCCGGGGGTGGGGTGGGGTGGAGTGTCACATCAAATGCCCAATACTGCTTCCAACTGCTTTTTCCTTTGGGCTTCAACCCGTTAAGGAAGGATCACACACACGTTTATTGACGCTTTTGTCTCTTTCTTTCTAAGGGGACGAAGCCCCGCGTGTGTGCTGCGGCTCTCTGGGAGGGTTCCGCACTCACAGGTGGGCTGGCGCTCTGCTGTCTCCCCGCACAGGTCCTCAATCCTCCCGAAGGGTTTCATCTAGGTGTGAGGTTAAATCCTACTGAGGAAATAAAGGGGGGAGGGACGGGGGACGGGGGGGCGGGAATTCCCTCTTATGGCAGGTTAGAAATAGCCCAAGCTTTCCAAAGAGAGGGTTAAGTTAGACTTAATGGAGCAATATCTCCACTTTTTTTTTCTTTTCTTCAGGTATGAGTCCTGAATCCTTTCATTAAACTGACATACATTTCCAGAGATGGAGAAAAGGAGGGGTATCTGGGGTGGACATTTTATGTAAATGAGCAAATCCGAAATGTATTACAAATCCACTGTAATAAAACTGACAGTTTTGACAGTATTGACAACATAAATATATGTTGGAACACAGCACTTTCAGACACTTAACCGATGAAGCAATAAAAAGATTCGACTACAATATTTCAAATAATCGACATTGATGTTTTGATACATCATTTTTATACCTCGAATCGATCTATCACTCTGTGACCGGTCAATTTTAAGTAAAAATCTGCTGCAATTATTTACGCTATTGCCAATGACGACCTAATAACTGTTTTCAATTAATTACAGCAAAACTAAGCATTATGAGGACTAACCGGCCGCATATTCCATTGTACGGTCCTTTGCATTTTTTGTATGGAGAGCAAACACATATATGGATATGGCATTCTCTTTGTGGGATCAAAAGAAAGACGTACAAAGGCGATCACAATCTTTTAGGGTAGGAAAAAAAAAAACACAAAAAAAACCACCACCTTTCTTTCGGAAACACACCGCCGGCTTCCATCACGTCCTTCTAGGAGGCGCGCTATAATATTTTGTCAGCTCTTTCTCCGCGCAATACCAAACCGGGCTCCTTAGATTCTTTTCCTTTTTTTTTTTCCCCCTTTTCCCTTTGGGCTGCGAGCTAAATCCCACTTCAAACAATGGGCCGAGCAGCTCTTTGGGGAAAAAATCGGAGGAAAAAAAAAAAAAAACAAAAAAGAGGGAGACTCGTACTTGAAGTGCTCGCCTGCGTGTTGTGAGGGTCTCCGTATCATTTCAAAAGGAGGTAGGAAGATATTGTTCTCTCCGGACCGAGAATTCCAGTGTAAAAAGGAGAGCTCTCCTCTTCTAGAGTTTTATAGGCAGCTGGAGAACAAAAGGGAATATTTTGAGTGCGCGAGGACGGGGCTCTGAGAGGAGTTTGGACCCTCGCGGATGCTCTGATACCGCACTAAAGCGATTTAGTTTGCCCTAACTGTCCTTTTTGTTATGTCGTCACATTTGAAAGATTGATTTTGTTAATGCTTTGGGCTTCTTCCAGCAAATGCAAACTAGGTTTATAGCTGCCCTTGTGGAAGCAGCCGCACAGCGTTAGAGGGGAGCCCTAGCAGGTATTTTACTCTCCATGGCTTATGATGGAAATAGGCACGTTGGCTGTTTGTGGGCTTCACTTCTACAAACATCCCAGCCTAAGACATAATAAAAAAAAAGCCGTGTTCTGGGCTGACATCAGCTCTTTACATGCCCCAGCGTGAGATAACCCAGCCCAAGGCGAAAGGGTCCCCCCGTTCCCTTTCCCGCCGGTGCCCCTAAGCCCGTCCGCTTGATGGGATTCGAGGAGGGGGCGACGCCAAACCTAGCGCCCGAAGCCCCGCGGGAGACTGAGGCGTGAAGTGTTCCACGGTGCTCCGCAGTGCTTCGCACCGCTCCGCGCCCCCGCTGCCGCGCGGGGATCGGGGCCTTGCGCGGCAGCGGAATGGCTCTGGAGCCCCGCCAGGTAGCGCTAGAGGGCTGCCGGTGGCACCGCCGCATCCCGCCGAGAGCCCGGCAGCGGCGGACTGAGCTCCGCACCCCGCGGGGACACGGCGGGGCAGGGGCAGGCGGACCCAGCATCGCTCCTGCTTCTTGGGGGAGTTGAGGAGAGTTCTTTTTTTCTTTAAAAGAAGAGGGAGGGGTGGAAGAAAGAGAGTTAAAAAGGAAGTTAGCAGGTAAATCCATGAATCTCCTTCTAATGCAGCTCCCGAAGATCTCAGTCACACAGCAGTCGAGGTCAAGAAAAGTTCACGATGATGGGCTATCACTGACTTTAAGGACTGAATTGAAAGATTTTAGAAAAAAAATTATAGATGAGTGAAAAGGGAAGTACACTATCGGCTGGGGGGGGGTGAGTAGGAGGGATGGGGTTAGCGCACCGAGGCGGATGCAGCCCTAACCCAGCGACCTGCAAAACAGAGTGTGGTATTGTCCTTGAGGCGCCTGAGATGGCACCTCAGAAGTCCCGCAGTCGAGGACTCATTGTGGCTAAAATGCATTAAAAGTGACTCAAGTTGTAAGAACCAAGCGTAAAGGCAAAGGAAATCGTGGTAAAGAGCGAATTTGGGGGTAGGAGTTTGAACCCTCGCATGATCCTAATTATATAAAGGAAAAGGTACTGTTTACACCCCACACTTCGCCCTGAGAGCAAAACAAGAAGGAAAATTCCCGTGTATTTTACTACGGGGTCACGGTGATGTAATCCCGCAGCCACATTCTAAAAGGCAGATTACTCTCTTCGGTAAACGACACGTTTCCTAGAACGATAGCTCATAGTGAAACGCCGGTTCAAACATGTACAATTTGTCGTCCAGTTCCACGATATCCTTAGCCCGTCCACGGGGCGCTTTACACGCAAATGTAGCCCCTGTGTTTTCGAACACAATGGAATCCCCCGAAATACTTGAACTCAGCGCACAAACAAACAAACATTGAATAAAGTTACAAACAAGATTAAGGTTCAAGTTATTTGTCCCTGTAGCAAGGCGTCAATTGTCCTAACAGATGTAGGGGCGCTAAGAGGATTTAAACCACGCGAATTTAATAAACCAGATTAGCAATAGGTGCTTTCCACAAATGCTAGAAACGGTAAAGTAAATCTAGCCCAAATTGCCCGTCAGACCGGAGCATCACCTACAAGAAGTGCAGAAAATTTCCGAAGGGGGCCAACAGGATTTCCTGCGAGCACGACTTGTTCCTCACCCCCCACTCTCCCCACACACCCCCGAGAAAAAAAAAAAAAAAAAAAAAAAAGAAAAAAAAAAAAAAAAAAAAAAAAAAACCCAAA
>JASSUY010025320.1:0-23902 GCA_032466535.1 Forpus xanthops
CCCTCCCCCCCCCCCCCCCCCCCGTGAAGTGGGGGGGAAGAAGGTTGGGAGGAGTGAGTGGGCAGGCACATTGATTTATGCCTGAAACCATGACACTTGTGTTTCACAGAAAGATGGGACCTGAAAGACAGCTCATAGCATCTGTCCTTCTGCTTGGTTATTTTTAATGTAACATTCAAGTCATTTCAAAGCTATAATAAATGCACTGAGTGAGACTCTTCCCCTTTCTTTTACCAAGTTGATTTAGTAAGTGGACTTTTTTGTTCTATGACAATGTCCAAGAGGAAATGAGTAACAGAGATGGTGACATCTCCTGTGGGAGATTCTTGGAATCCAGCACAAAAACAGATAGCCAGAGACAGCTGAGAAACACATATAAGTGCCCAAAATGCAGCTGGTGTGAAGGAGTTGGTTTTGAGTTTGTGTAGCAACAATATGCATAAGTTTATCATAATCTATGGAGAGGAGACCCAGAAAGAGACTGATCTGGGCACCAGAAAACATTATGTATGAGGAAAGACCAAGGGGATTGACTTTGTCTGGGAGAAGATCTATAATGCAGGAGGAGTGGAGAAGACTGAGCATGTCCAGATCCTTTCCTGGAAGGCAGGGTTTTTGGGCTCGCTCCCTAAACAGTGGCAGGGAGCAAGGCAGGAGCCCACAGGAACCCTTTGGCTAAGTGATGGATGATTCAAAGCTACATCAGGGCTTGGCAGTAGCTGCAGCTTCTCTTAGCTGTGACTGATGAGGTGCTGTTGTCACATATTCTGCCCAAAGCTGAAGGAAGTGGTGGGAGGCTTACAGGCAAGCCTTGGAAGCACTGAGCTTTCCTAGCAGGGCTCTGCAAATGCTGTCCCCTTCCCGTGTGTCTGATCTGCATGTGGAGTATTTGTCATTGAAGACTTCCTTCTTAGAAAGGGAAATGTTTGCAAAATTGAATTGCTTAGGGACTTTTATTCCCTGCCCATCCTTTCTCAGTTTTCCTCCAGGTGTGCCATGTCACTCAAAGGATTAGAACACCCCTTCTGCCTGGGTGCATACAAACAGCTGCTTGCCGCAGCAAGAAGAGGACAAGTGGGGTTTAGGGCCAGGAGCTGAGGACAGCCTCCACCAGCCCCAAATGCTACAAGGCACCTGCTAGCTGGAATTGAGTCCCGTAAGTGAGTTCCTCTCCATCTTATGGGCTAGCTCCATACCTGCACTTCACTACTGGAGGTCTTCTTGTTAATGCTGTGCCAGTGGATTTTGGGTGTGCCGGGAGCACTTGGTGCCCTTCACCGTATGCCTGCTACCAAGCTCAGGCTCTGCTTTGCCATGAGGGCAGCAGGAGCATGTGCCTCCTCCTGCAGAGCCAGTGCCGGGTGATTTGTTGTTGCTCTGGATTCACTCAGCTGGTGGTGGCTCCTGTGTAAGGTGAAGGCAGCACCCAGACACAGATTGCTGTTTGGCGCAGCTGGGGCTTGCTCCTTGCTGTGGTATTTGTATTGTCCACGAGTATGACCAAGACAGGATGTGGGAGAAACAGGTAATTTATTTCTTTTTTAAAGTAGATATACTTTTTTACTTTCCAGTCAACCAGTTACCAGAAGAGATGCCTTCCTGAAAATCTTGCACTACTGCCCCCACCTCGCTGCATGTCTTCTGGCACATCCCGTTTGAACACAAATGCAGAAGTTGTGTACGTATTGGGTTTCTGAACACATCACACAGCCTAACCTGAGTGGAAGATGGAGAACCTCGAGATCGCTTTTGTCATTGCCTTTGTTTGTATAATGCCACCTAGAGGTAGATGACCTACTTTAACATCAATTGTTCTGGAAAATATTTTTCACTGAATATGGGATTACAGTTTGGTTTGTTGTGTTTTTTTGGTTTTTTTTTTTTTTTTTTTGTCTGTTTTTAATTAGGACCGATTGGTGTCTTAAACAATTTGGATGAATGAAAGGAAACTGAGAAGCCAAACACAGTTCCTGGCGGCTGTGAAGACAGAAACTTCACTGACGTGTCCAGGAGGGAGGCTTCTCTGCATATGCGTGGTTGAGATCTCTCTGGTCTTTTCAACAAGGCCAGGTCTTCCACTTTGTGTGCCCAGTGCTTTCTGTGGTTGTGCCTATGTTCTTCTGGAGTTAAGCAAGCAAAAGCATCCTAGGAAGAAAGGGAGAGAGGGCACCAGTTTGAGTGGTAATGGCAGCTGGTTCCTGCCTGCATCAAGGCCCTGAGGGCATCGGCTGCTGTGCCCCAGGGCCATCCCATGGGCACTCCTGGGGAGCAGCTGAGAGGGCTGGCTGCCAGGGCTGTGCTGCCCTGCTCAGGAAGGCACAGCTGCTCCAGCTTTGCTGCCAGGCTGGCTGCCTATCCTTGCCTGCAGCAACATGTGGCAGGGCTGAGGAAGGTGGAATGGAGGTGAAAAAATGCTTTTCCTGATTCCTGAGTGTGGTGCATCAGGAACACTTTTGCTTGAGCTATCTGAAGGCATTAGGTCCCTTTTTCCAAAGCAATGACTTGAGTAACAAATATGCAATGTCCTTCTGATGTTGGAGTGCTCAACACCAGGTTTTTGTATGCTCAGGCACTCCACAAATGAGTACATATGCCATAACAATGACGTAGGCACACCACCCACAGGACAAGCCCAGGACTGTATCTATGTTTAAATTACTATGGAAAACAGTGCTTAATTGTTCAGCCTCTTGGAGCTTAGGCAGGCAGAGGGAAAAACAAAAGCTCAAATGTGAAGTCAGTTTTGCTCCAGACAACCACCCTGCTAGGCCATCACCCTTTTCCTTTTGTTTTTGAGAAAGCATCCAACATGAATGGTTGTGAGGAGCCTGCTCTCTGGCCACAATTTCAGTATAGGCAGAGACATTTCTGGTAGTCCTGCTCTGCAATGTTTTTTGCTGTTTAAATATCTCACTAAAATAATAATGTATTTTTTAGTTGGATGAAGCTGTGCCTGTATTACCATTACATACAGGTATGGATAACGGCTAAAAAGGAAGCCTGCCAGGGGGAGAAGCCTAATGAAAGGGAGAAGTTTTAGGGCTTGCTTTTTTACTGTTGTACATCCTGGAATAACAGCCTGCTGAAACTTCAAGACATTTCAGACACCAGGTAAATATTCAGTAAAGATTTATTGTCTGGTCCTTATTATTATTACAAAAAAAAAAAGCAAATATCAAAAAACAGCAAAGATTTGACAAGTTCCCCAACAGTTTCACATAACTGAACAGCAGTATACTGGTGGATGTAAAACACAAGTATTTCAGCCCTGGGCCTAAACCTTCAATGGTGATCTGGGATGCCCTGGGCTTTCCTAATTCTTTTTAAAGTACTCTTCATTTGAGAACCCGACTCTCTCACTAGCTAACACACTGTGGCACAATGCAACAGGAATGTCAATTGTCAGATATCTTTTAAGACCCTATACAGCTAGAAAACAAAATATGGGAGCTCTACAAGGATGGTATGGGTACCAGCATGTATTTCTCAGGTTACCCCAGGCAGCCACATTGTTGTGCTTGTCAAGAATCGCTTTCAAGTTGCTGAAAGGATTTGCCGTGTTAAAGCTGCTTCTTTTTTCTTCTCTTCAGGATCCGTGCTCCCCAAAATAAAAAGAATTCACTGGGCTGGGCTCCAGTGTAAACGGACCATCAACCTTCAGAATTCTACCACACTGCATGATGGACAACTTCAGCCCATTGTGACTTTCCTGCTGCAAACCCAGCATCTGACTGATCACAAGGAACTTGAACAGGCCGTGAGTTGTAAGGTTAAGGAAAATACTCAGCTCTCTGGAATGATAACTGGGGCTGGAAAGGAACTTTTGATTTCAGTTCTATTCACAACTGTAGGTTCAGAACTTGACTAAAGGAAACATGGTCCAGTTACCTACATTAATAGCTACCCCACTTCTCAAATATAGATCTTACCTCAAACTGCTGCTTGGCTAGTGAAAAGAATTAAGACATGGCCCTATGTTCCTCAGCACTTGCTCAGAAAGTGAAGTCCAAATCTGCCATAATTACACACAAATACAAATCACCCTAAATGTGAATTTGTGCATGTTACTGTGTCACTGAAATGTTTATGAGTACCAAATATTCCTGTTAGAAATAAAATTGCACCTTCATAATTTTCCAGAACTTAACAAGAAAGGAGACATGATATGCATTACTTGTCAGGTATGAAAGAAGCAGTGAGAAAACAAGCTGAGAGACAGGTGCTGCCCACAGGGCAGCAATGGCATTTGATTGTTTGTTTTGTACCAGCACTTCCCACACTGTGTATGGCAGACAACCACTTGCTGCTGGATTTAAACCGTTTTCCTGGCTGTCAAAACACGGACGATGGATCCTACTCCTCCAGCAGCCAAGGCCTAAAAAGATACACGACAGTTAACACCAGGTCAAGGCAGCTACAGGCCATATCAGAAAGGCTTCCAAATTGTGTTTTAAATGAGCATCTCCCCCACCTTTACATTAAGAGTGAAACACTAGCACTCAGGGTGCCAAGGAATAATCATAATCTCTTTAAAGATAGCTATTTAACAAGCTTTTATTTCCCTGCATAGCTAAGTTGCAAATCTGCTTCCCTCCAGGAAAGAAATCCTAGTTCCATTCGCTTGAATTACTGGATTGATCCATTTTGTTTGCCTCGGTCTAACAGAAAACCAAACTTTAATGGAAGAAACTTCACCCAGGGCACCCTGTCAGAAGTAGGCACAGGACATAACTCAGCTCTTAGCTCACAGGACCATGAAATACAGCATTGAGCTTTACCAGAGAGAAAGATGGTTCTCATCAGGCTCAGTGAGCGTGCCTGAGACCCAAGAACTCGCTACCAGGCAAAAGCACATGCTATAAACATACCTTCTCATGCCACTGCAGCAGCACAGCGCTGCTATTGTCAGAAGGGCTCTCGAAGCCTTTGTAGATGTACTTCATTAGCAAGTCAACGCCATTCTTGTCCAGTGACTGCACTGCCTTCTCAATATCATTGGCTTTGAAAGAGATGAGGACCTTCAAGACAATACTTTCTGCGCGATCCTGTCAACAAAAAAAGAAAGCACAGTTGCATTCTTTCTCATCTCTCAAACAGAATCAGATTTTTTTTTCCTCTTTATCAATTCTAAAATATGCTTTTATAGGGCAGTTAATGAAGGGAGTTTATGATAATAACAGATAATGTCCTCCCAATGATAAAGAGCATAAAAGTTTGATATGCTTGTCCTGCTCTAGGTCTTCTGCCTCTGTGTTTGCAATTCTTCTCTTATTAAATTATGGCTAAACAATAGATTTTCACATCAAAACTACCAACTTCCAAAGGAATTGTAATAAATAAGTACTTGTCTTAGCCTCCCCTCCCACCAGAGCCTTTTCAATGCCTTTGTATTGTTTAATGTGATACAACTATTATAATCCATGCAAATACCACTGGCCAGACTGAAAGAGTTGACTGCTGGAAGCCAGTGTTTTGAAAGCATTCAACTACTGGCAGCATTAATATTTTGCATTGATAACCACTTGCAAGTTGATCTAGATGTCATTTCAGGACCAGGAATGTGTGTGGCATGCCTGCAAACAGCAATTAGCCATGTAATCTGCAAAAAGCTGCTCCTCCTATTCATCCATCACTAACTGAAGGAGACTAAAAGAAAAAGGTCTCAGGTTTGTTGGACTTTTGAGTAATCCCACAAATATTTCAAGGTTTCCTCCTACAGAAATTAGTGATGTCAGTTTTCTTGCCCAATGTAATAACCCATAGCTGCTTGGTTTAGAAAGACTTCTCACATAAAGAACTCCAAGTAAAAGCAAAAGTTCCACAAGACCAACTGAAAATGAAGACAGCCAATAAAATTCAGTCACTGCCTTTCACAGTGTACTCTTAAATTCATCAATACAGAGCTAATGGAAACGGCTCATTAACATGAGGACAAAGCCCTTCAATCTTTTACATAGCACTATCGGTAACAAAACAACTGGTTCTTAAAATCTTGTGAAACCCACCAGGACAGGGCTGTGTCTAGGTAAAATGATGTCCACTGGTGGCCTGATGAGCAGCATGGAAACATTCCAGTGGGACTATCCTTAAGGAGGGAGCACAGACATCTGCAGGCACTCACCATCTGCTCAGTTCCAGATCTTATCTGCCTGTTTCTATTGCCACTGCAAGCATGAGCCACTCAAAGTTCATTCTGGGGAGGTTCAGAAATACACACATGCAGCAGGCTCCTACATTGTGTCACAGGAGGAGCGCTTGCGTTTTCTGAGGTTTTAACGGCTTAATTTTGATTTGATGTGGTAACCATCAGTTCTTCCTTTTCTGTAGGTTCAGTCTGGCTGTGCTAGCACAGTTTCATTACTCAGAGATGACTACTGCAGTTATGGTTCCCTGACTGTTCAGTACCAACTACCTCTATGTGCTGCCATGTCTGGATCACACATGGACACCTGGTGACATGTGGAGTTAGCCAGGGCACACATACACAACCAACATAGGTAAGAGAACAAGCAAAACCTGATCTAGCACCGTTACAGGGATGTGGACAGATGACATCCACGCTATAGAATTTTGAAGAAGATTAAAACACCAGAGATCACGGCTGTTTTGGGGAATACCCTAAACCCAGCTTCCTTGGCTTCCCCTAAGCATATCTGGCAGAGTTGGTGGAATACAGGTTAGAGAAACAGGAAAGAATTTTTAAAGGGTAACCCACCTTCACTGCCTGGTTCTTTGTGTTGATAGGAGGGTTTTTCAGAGCCGCCTGTAGTGCAGCCATCATGTTCCCTGTGCCAGATGGTTAAGGATCAACCACTGAGTATTTTGAAAGCAGTAAAATGAGCCCCAGGACAGCGATACTTGTAGCTGGCTCGTGCATAGCTGAAAATACTGAGGTTCACTGGATGCAGCGATTCCCTCAACAGGTAGCACGAATTAGTCTAATTGTGCCATTATTCTCCATCACGTCTGCAATCGATAACCCTCGAGACTAGGCCTCAGCTCGGCACATCCACCTCATCAGCGCCCGGAACAGCAACCCCGCATCAGCCCCTTGCGAAGAGCGAGGGCGGCCCGGGCGGCTGGGGAAGCCGGAGGTGGAAGCGGACACACGGAGCTCTTTCCGCCGCAGGAAACCCCCTTCCTCCATCCCTTCTATCTCCCCCCATCAGACACCACCGCGACACAGCCATTTCCACAGTGAAGGAGGAAGCGGAGCCTCCTTCCGCCTACCAGCCTCGCCCGCCCGTCTCCGTCGGCGGCACCGCCGGGCACGACTCTCCCGTAAAATGCAGCCCCGGCTGCCGCCGCGCTCTCCCCCCGCCCGCCCCGCACCCCGGTGCCGCGCCCGCTCCTGACGGGAACATTTCCGGCACCCCCGCAGAAGGATATTGCCGCAGGCACGAGTCCACCTCGCCCTCGTCGGGCCCCGCTTGCCCGTCTCCCCCGTCCTCCTCGTCCACGAACTTGTTCTCGTCGTACTCGTCCACATCGACCCGGCGGAACCGCGCCGACGACACCGTGTGTTTCGCCATGGCAAGCCCGCCAGTCGCCGCCACGCGCACGCGCGAGCCGGGGGCACGCCTCGCGCAGGCGCGGTGGGGGAAGCTGTAGAGTGGGAAGGAGCTGGTGTTGCCTGTGGGTGGCGACGTGTCCTTGGCTTTAGTTGCCCCTTTCTTTACGACCAGTAATAACGAATACATTGAATCACGAAGTGAAAACACCGGTCGAAATTGTAGGAACGTTTTTGCTACTTCAAGTTACGCTCGGGCTGTGTAGACTTGTGTTATCTACGTTATCCCGTTAGATATTTCTGCGTATTAGAAAGTTACGCGGCTTTGTGAGGTTGCTGAAAGGCAGCAGCCCTAGGGAAAAAGCACACACACAAACGCACGCATATGTTTGTGTTCATAATTCCTCCTATTATAAAGGAAACAGGTGGTAGGAAAATTGTATTCATGGATCAGCCTTACCTGCAGAGGCATGTTATTGATGGAGGAGGAATTCTGGATCTGTCATGCGTTCTACCGGATCTGCCTCAGCTGGGAAGCCACAGTCCACTGCAGCTGTGGTTGTTGCTTGTGGACTGCTTATGTTTTTCTGGTAGGACAACAAATGATCACAGGAAGTAATCAAAAGATACCGAGGTTTTGGTTTCATTGCTATAGGTTTATGTTTGACAGGTGTAGGACTAAAATAAAAGCATATTATCTTCATAATCAATTGTTTGAGACCCACAGTTATTCTGTGGGCTAATTTTTGTAGGAAGTGACTTTACTGATGAGGGTCTTTTGCCATCTATGATCTCAGTTTTGCAGCCTAAAAGTGGTTGAATTTGTATCGACTTCAGACTAGGTGTCTGCTGCTTGGAAACATTTCAAAATTAGGAGTTTAATTGGATTGCTCCTTTGGCATTTTTAAATGCCTTATGATATTTTTAGGTCTGGGGTATAGCTGTTCCCTCTGAAAGGGCAGACACATGCCGGGAAAAAGCATTGGGTGGCTTTGAGACATCAGAGGTAGCAGACTGCTTTTCAGCATTTGAAAAGGCTGTTGAAAGGCTGGGCTGGAAGAAAAGGCCTTTAGTTTCTGCAGCACAGCAGGCTTTCCCTGGATTGCTTGTGGAAAGGCTTTCCTAAAATACGTTTTCATTTCTGTCAAATTGTTAATTTGATGTGGATTTTTTTCTATCTGCTGTGGTTCTTGATGGTCGAGTTGAATGATGAAGTGTTGACCCTGGGATGCCATATACAAAATTGCAGAGGAGGTAATGCCATTCCCTCCCCACCCCGGCAGTCTCTGCAGAGTCACCTGAGGCCACAGGCTGGAGGGGCTCCACAAAGCTTCACAGTTCCACATGGCGGTGGGGAAACTGTTCTCAGTGTGATAAAGCTGAGAGAAATAGATGCTGAATGTGACTTCTTGATACTTCAGCAAGAAGTTGTAGATTTTGCTTTACACAGCAGTGGTAAGCCTCATTACAAGGAAAGTAATCTGAACAGAGGATAATGCATCTGATGTTTTCGTAGGCACCTGTAACTGCATCCAGATAACCACCCACCTCAAACAGCATAGATTCTGGATGGTTGTCTTGGTCACTACAGTTTGTAGCATGGCCTTTTTGGATTACTCTGCCTGAGAAACTCCTCAGTTCATAGAAGAGAAGGTATTTGTTTTGGGGAAGTTGCTGTTGGCCTGTATGGGAAGCCAAAGACCCTCTGAAATTCTGCGTAAGGAACTCTTCTTCCCCAGTCCGTATGTGGTAGAGACACGTCCCACAGATGTGGTTCTGTCTCTGGCAGCAGTAGGGCTTTACCACTGTCCTCTGATTTGTCAGATATTCTTGAAAATTTTTTTTCTCTTCTGGATTCATGATCTATTGAAAAATTTGTGTTTATGTGCTATGCAGCTGAGAGTCCTGAATGGAAAAGGAAAGTAAAATGTTAATTCAATTGGCTTTGCACTTAAACAGCAAAATGTACTCTTAGAAGAACATACTGCAATTTGTAGCAGTGTACGGAAATTTGGTTCATGGCACAGACAGTAAAGCTCTCTTGAAGTGACAAACTTCACTTCTGCCCTCTTACAACAGCAGGAGAAACTGGATAAGAAAAAGAGTCATGCTTTTCCGGAATCTATTAGCAGATGAGCCTTATGCAACTTGGCAAAAAAAACAAGTAAACACCAACAAAAAGGAAAAGTTATAATTACCATCTCAGCAGCTCCAGCTTGGGGTAATAGTCAGTACTTATCTGTTTTCCTTCACTGGCTTTTTAGGATTGGTTCAAAGGTTCCACTTCAGTGATACTGCAAGCTTTCTATGCAAAATTATGTGGTGAAGAAGAAAGTTACCTGGTTACCCAGTTTTGGCAGTTCAGCTGTGTGAATGAGTGTTCCCAAATGCTGTGACTTTGCAATGGTTTTGTAATAACTTTGTAATGGTGGCAGCAGGCAGGCTCTTGTAGGTGTTTACAGGTGTCAACTGCTAGGAGACAAGAACACAAACAGGATCTTCTTTTGTATGGCCAGCCACCTGTAGTAATTAAGCCTTTGTTTCCTGTAATAAGTGATTAAGTTTCCTTTGTTCCTTTAGCACTGTTTTAGTATAAGATTTTTTTACCTGAAAGATGGATGTTTTTCTAACAGAGATGTTACTGAGTTTGTTTCCAGGTGATTGTTTTTTCTGTGTATTTGTCCATTGTGCCATCTGTGCAGAAAGCACCTGTTGTGCTTATGTTCTTGTATGAAGGCATAAAGGTTGTCACTTCTTTAAGAAGTGTATGTGTGTCCCTCACTGAAGCTGTAATTCAAGCAAGCAGTGGACGAGTTAAGGAGCTAACTCATGACAGCTTTGCTTGGGCAGGGTTCCAGATGACTGGAAACACGAATTTTGTGTAGATGAACAACTTATGATAATTACTTTTCTTCACTGCAGCTCTAATTGAGCCACTCATCATCCCTGGATCCTGTTTAATTTTGTTACTATTTTCTGATTATGTGCAACTTTTCCATCTGCGTAGTTTATTACAGCTTGCTTTTGCATTCCATGTTATTTTGCCCTCTGACTCTCAGTATTTCATTTTCTTCGTAAATTACTAATTTGATTCATTTGTTTTGTTTTCTCCCTCTGGCTGTATGCCAGCTTCCATGTATTTTACTGTGTTGGAGCTCTTTCCTGATCCCAGCCATTGTGCTGTTCTCATTCGGATTACTTCTTAAGATTGGCTTCCTGACATCAAGAATGCTCCATTTGTCATTTTTGATATTTCTTTACATTTTTGATGTCCAGTTATACACTATACTGTCCATTGCAACGAAATTGTGGCAGCAGTTTTTCTCAGAAAATGAAAAATACATTTGCTACCTGACATAAAAGAAGAGCATATCTGAAGAAGGTATTGCATTTTTTTGTAGAGGGGTGTTATGAGACAATTATCACCACCTCACCAGTTCTTCTGTAGGTTGCCAATATTATTAAATACAATTTTAAGAGTTCCAAATTGGGGCAAGGTTCCAATTCTTTCTGTCACTCTTGGTGTTTTTGCAGAGTTGGAGTGGCCGCGTGATGGCAGTTTTCTACACCAGAGATATATCCCATTTTATGTGTGTTCGTCGAGGCAATGGCTTGAACTCTGTTTCAGTGTGTTTAAAGTGTTAAAATTTTATATTTCCCTGTAAAACTTGCCTTTTTTGTTAGTTTGTTGGTTTGGCCTGATCAAAACATAGGAAAATATAGTCTTCACAATTAATAGTGACACAGCCCAGTTTGATGGATTAATTGAATGAGTGTTCCCACAACCTTAGGGCATTTCTGCATGTGCAGCACCAGCCTTTGGGTCTTCTGCCAGCACTGTGCCCATGAGCCTGCTGAGGCTTGCAGTGACAAAGGCTGCTGGCTCTGCCTCTGTGGGTTCCAGCCTTCCCACCAGTCTGAATCCCCTCTCAGCTCTGATGAGCAGAGAGGGCCGGGGAACAGAATCCCAGTGGATTTGTGAATATAAATGGCAGAGGCTTCTCATTTGTCATGTATGTCAATCCTGTAGCTAATCATTTTGGGCATGCAAAGAGGAAGGATGTTTACAAAGCCGAGCAAAATGGAAGCAAGCTGACCACTCACAATGTTCTCAGAATAGACCCATTTCTGGTTTTTGAAAAGCAGAAAGTTGTTTTTTCTTTCTTTTCTTTGCTCACTTTTTTCTAAAGTAGAAAACAAGCTGGAAATGTGTTATGCAAGATATCTTAAGCTGATGTTTGTGTGCACATACATATGGACATGCATGTATGTATGCATGCGTGTATATATACATGCGTGTGGATTGATCAGTTAATAGGAACGCTTATATTTCAAAATTTTGTTCCCATGCATGATTTTATTTAGCAATATTGAACAGCTCAGTAGCATTTTTCATCTTCAAAGTAGTTTACAAATCAGAACAACTGGTTAAAATATATATTGGTCTAAATGGCTCTCTTGCTGGTATTTCTGCTGCTTAGTGTCAATTAGGTCAGTCCTGTGCAGGGGAAATTGCTGAAGGAGCTTCTAACTTTCAAGGTGTCTGGTTTGTCACAGTGATCCTGATGTATCTGCAGAGGTAGTAAATGATGTGGACTTTAGCTAAAGTTGATAGTTTATGTAAGTTGGATATTTTGAATTCAGATGCTTTCAGGTTGGGAAATAAGAAATGAAAGTACTCAAAAGGCCCTCACCTTTTTGTTAATTTTCATCTTGATTTAAGTTTTTGCAATCCTGGTTGGGAGGGAGGCAGGATTTTGCCTGATTGGGTACCTAGTTTGGTTCTGTAGCTCGTTGTAAGACAGCTCTCCTAATGCTTGTCTCCAGCATCTCCTGTTGGCGCTAAATGGTTTAAAATGGTTTGAGATCTTCATGGTATGTGGTGTACTGAGGTGCTGTGTAGAGCTTATTCTGTTTTATTCTCTTTATCCTTCAAATGCATCACACCAATCAAAATAGTTAATGCCCTGGTATAAAAGCCAGAAATCCAAACAAAAACCGTTCTTTTGCTTTGTCTGGCTGTCCTATGGTTTTGAGCAGAAAGCTTGCCCAGATCTTCTCTAATATTTTTCAACACAGAGCTCTTCATGAGCTCACAGACTGTTCCACATCCTCAGAAAGGCTTGATTTTAAATATGTTGTATGAACCTAAGGATAGGTCTTTTAACACTTGAAGTTGTTAGGAAAAGTAACATCTCTGTCTATCAATTTCATTGCATGAAAACATCATCCTTGCATTAAGTCATGTCTAGTGGATATGATTGGGAACTCAAAATGCATCTTAAAGGATCTATGTCTTCCCCAATTATATTTGAAATTATAATTATATCCCTGTGCCTCACAACTATATTTGGAGGGGTCAGGGATATAATTATAACTTTCCGAAATTGTTTCACTTATTAGTAAAATGCAGCTATCTTTGGGGCAGAAGGCAGTAGCTGTTTAATAGTGCTCCACAACAAGGTATAAATGTTTACAGGAGGAATTGGAGAGGAATGCTTTATCCAGATAAAACCACTGGGGAACTTATTCAGTCAGTATGTAGTTACTCAGGTTGGAAGTCAGCCAGGATATAAGCCATGTGTTCTGCTTGTAGGGAAAAAAAGCATAATGATCAGGGCTGTGATTTTTTTTTTTTTTTTTTTTTTTAATCCAAATATTAGCTAAAACCTGGTATCATTTCAGGCTAAAAACTACATAGAATTTCTGCTCCATCCGTGTGGACAGCTTGGGTCTAATACTTGTTTTGAACTTGGAATACTGTTATTTATGAAGATGTCCTTTGGAAGCAAAGTTGCATTGATTAGGCAAAAGCTGTTTTTTTTTCCTTATGATTATGTGGAAGTATGATGATTTTTTTTTTTGTTATTATTCCCTAAGCTAAAATATGATCTGCTTCCATTGTCCAGTACAAGTGTAGTTCTGTTTATGCGAGGGGATCTGGTGCTTCCTCTCAAAGCGCTGTACTCAGTACAAGAATGGTTCCTTTTTGCTGCTTAAATACGAGTGTTGAAATTCTGTTACATCTCTTGGTACAGCTTGGTTCAAAATAATCTCTGTTGGAAAGCATTTTACATGTGACTTCATTCAGTAAGAAGTTTATCTGAGTTCAAAGAACAGAGGAGTCACATGGCCCTTCAAACAGCCAGAGACTTGACGTTCTTGTTCAGTCCTAAGCACAATAAGAAGTAAAAGATGTGAAGGAAGAAGCAGAATGCTACCCATAACTGCTAAAAAACCATATTCATATGAATAATTTAAACTTGAGCTGTTGTGGCATAACTTGCCTCCACACTCAACAATCTCAAGTTCACTTGACATGTGAGATTGGGATATCTAGTACTGCAAAAACGCTGGCTCACAACTCCAGAGTGGAACCCTGATATTTTGCATTGTGCCACTGTGCTGTAAGGTTAGCAAGGATTTACATTCCAGGTTTGAAATATTTCCTCCTTAAGCTGATGTGAATGTCAGACATTCACAAAACTCTTCAACCAAGCTTTCCATACCTGTCTTGTCCAGCCTCAAAGTGATTTAAATTATCACCTTGCTTCCAGAGATTCTCCAGGGCTTCACTTCTTTTTTTGTTTGTTTTCCTTTTTCTGTCTTTACATCTAAAAAGAAGTGGTTTTCCCTTGTCTGTCTGTTCAGAGTAGAATTTAAAAACGTGAAGTTTAGCTGCTTCTGAAATCTTCCATCCACTGATAAATTTATGATGCCTCTGATAACAAACAGCATAAGGAGCAGCAGCTTGCCTTCCACTTCTGTTGGCATTTAAAACCGCTGATGGTGATCAGGAAAATTAAATCCATGATGGGCATGCAAAGCATTCTGCTATACCCAAACTGTCAGTAATCTTGGAGGACTTGTGAAGCTATGCCTAATGGGCAGCAAGCCAAGCAGGTATCAGACAAACTACACTGACAAATTTTGCTTAGTGGGGACATTTTCTTCTGTCTCTGCTGATTTTGCAGAAGTTAGTAGGAACCCGGCAGGTTGGTGACCTCTGTTCATTTCTCAGCTGGGTTTGATGGGTTCAAGTGAGTCAATGGGTTCAGAAATCACATAAGATGGAGCAGAAAGACAGCAGGATTGCATATGCTTTGTTACTCTAGGTTTGTAGGCTAATAACTGTACAGAAGCAGCAAAAAAAGAGAAGAGAAAGTCCTATTTTATACCTGTTGAGTATAAATTGCCTCAAATTTTTAAGAAAGCTAAAAATAGAAAAATAATGGAAAATTTGCTGATTCTTGTTGAAGGTGATGTTGATTTGTTTGGTATTGTAGCACTACATAGGTAAACTTGCCAGGGAATTGTTCCTTATACCAGAAATTCACCTACTATGTGCATGAACTTTAGTTGGGATAAGGTTTAAACTGTGGAATGTAAATTGAATGTGTTTGAAAATGTAAGCTAGTGAGAGCCAAATGGCATGTCCATGGAGGTGTTATAGCCTGGGACTGTAATATGCAGAGGGCCATTAAGTGATACTAGGTATTTATGCACTTCAGTTGTGTTATTTCTATATTTGCTGTATTAGAGGAATTGAAAATTAGGCCTCCTCAGCTTGGCATCAAGCAGGGGAAAATCTTCTGCATGTTGAGAATGAATCTTGGAGACTACAACAAAACACAAATGATCTATTGTAGCAGCTACCGTGGGCACTAGAATAAATGGCCAAGGGAGAGTTACAATTGGAAACTGCATGATCTTGAATCAGAAAGACCAGTCTTAAATGATATCTCTACCACTCCTTGTACTTCAGTATTTATTACTGGCCTTTATTAGGTGGGTGCTGGTGACCATTAACTAGAATTTTGCTGTTGAGTTAGACCAAGTTTAGTAACAATAGGTACGTGGTATGCTAGACTGGCTACTTACTTACCCTCTGATTCATTTAGTTTAAATAGTCTATCTAGGTCACTATTCATCGTGATTATAAAACTTTTGAGGCAAATGGTCATAACTGATATTCAAGTGTTTTCTTGTCGAAGAATCATGCTGTTCCTTTTGATGGCTTTCACTTGTAGGCAGGCAGATGTCTAAAAGAGCATTTGAAAGATTTTCTCGGCTTGGAGACACGTATTTGAATCTAAGGTCACTTCAGAAGGTGTCATGAAAAATGGGAACCTGAAAACACAAAGTGAAGAAACTATTATCATATTTATTTCAGACTAAGATTTTATTTGCTTGTGAGAATTCTAGGCAATGCCCTGATTCTGCAAAGTTTAAATTAACAAACTTGAGGGCTCCTGCTAATGTCACTGGGACAATTTACATGGATAAAATTAAGCAGATGTGTAAATTTTTGCAGGGTATGGGACTAAAACAGCAACAGCTGTTGAAGCTTATTTAGTTGCTGTATGAAAGATGTTACTGGCTGCTGAGGGTGGTGGTTAATGTTGTTTGAAACTGGTCAAATTGGTACCTGCTATTACTGTCATGGATATGAATTTGGATCAGTATGTGGTTAGATGAATAAAATGTAAAAGTTAGAAGAAATACAGGTCTTGTGGCAGCTACAAATGGCATATTTCCTTATGCACGCCCTGAATAAATTAGGATCCAAGATTAGCGCTGGTATCATTGCCAACCTTCAGCACTTCATGAGTCTGGAGTGAAAGTTAAGTCCCTGTTACTGAAAGAAAGGGGTCATCCTTTCCTGCATAAGGCATCTTTTACACACTCTGACATGGATGAATGGTCAGAATCAGATATTCATGTGCTCAGGTTTCAGAGAACCATGTGGGTACAGTAAATGAGAGAGGTTTGTTTTATTCTCCTATATAATAGTCTCCATAAAAGCTGTTGCATCTGCAGTTTGTGAAACTCAGAGCATAGAAAAATACTGTGCTCATGTATGCATTCTCCTATGGAACATTAACTGAAATTGCAGCAATTGAATCTAATATAATGGCAGGGGGGTTGGTACTAGATGATCTTAAGGTCCTTTCCAACCCTAACTATTTTATGATTCTATTTCATGAATTTGCACACAGCTCTTTAACTGCAGACTGCTGAATAATATCTGCTATTGGCATTAAAGTGAGAGTGGAAACTCAGCATGTTAGTTATCAGAATCCTATTTCATGGCCGTGCAGCAAATATTGTGAAAAGAATGTGGATTTCTCTGTACAGGGATTGGTGTGTGTTTGTTTTTTGCTTGTTTGCTTGTTTCCCAGTTGTTGTGTAAGGATGAGCAGTTCTCCTACTCCTCCTACTCACCTCTTCCTGAAATGTGAGTTCTATCCTCCTGGTGGCTCTTAAACTGGGTATTGCTTTTGTTTGACATTAAATTTGGGCAGTCTCCTCATTAGACATATTGGAAACATGAGGAAGATATTGGAATCTCTTGTGCTGAAATGCAGATTTGTCCCATAGCAGCAAGCCAACTCTGAGGTGAATGACAAGGAATACTTAACCATCATAGGCAGGCTGACCAATTTAAATTTTAGAACAGCAAAAAGTATAAGGAAAAATTATAGGTGAAGTAACCCAGGAATTTGATTGCTTTTTAATTTCAAAAAAAATCCTATTCTGTCAGAGTAAATAGCCTCTACAGCCCTTGTGACTTCTGGAGTTATTTACAAGAATGGTCATCAGAGAATCAATAAATAGGACTATGTGTTGCACATTTCCAAATTTTTTTTTGGGGCTCAAAGTATTGTTTTGGGCCAGTTGTATCTCCAATCTAGTCATTACAACAGTAGAAGAGCAGAGAAAGAATAACTAATATTTCTCTACTTAGATGATCTGTGTTCTTTCACTCTGCAGGGATGAGTGTTAGCTAAATAACATGATTGAAGGTCTGCTTGTCTCTAATAGAATAATACTTTTTATAGTGTAGGAAAATCTGTTTTTAATTTCTACTTTTAGGCATTGTTTTAGTCAATGGAAACAAAGTGCGCTTGGGAAGCTGCCTAGAAGACATGCAATTTCAGGGTACTGCTAATTTCCTTTTTATGAGAAAAGAGCCAGCTTTTTTGTTTTATGTCATGGTTGGATAAAGTGGTGTATTCAGTATGGATGATGGGAATTCACATAAATGCCTTTGAAATGTCTAGGGCAGCTCTGCATGTTCGCCAGTTGAATAGGGAAAGCTATTTCTGTGTTCATCCCTGAAGTCTCTTATTTGGTCTCATTAAAACCCATGTAAACTATCTAAATTCCTTTAGTCATCTCAAGGTCCAGTAAAATTCACAGTATGAAATCTTACTTCTAGATGAGTTCATGGTACCATGTAAGCTGGTTTCATCAGAAACGTTTAGGCAAGAACAAGGCATTTCTTGGTATAGTTGATGGTGTTAAAACAATGAGAAGTTTGAGTTTCATGACATTTCATGTTAGTTGCACTACTGATAATTGAGTGAGGAAGGGGAAAAGTCGAACAAGAAAGTGGATTGAAACAAACAGAAAAACATGATGATATTACTGGCTATGGAGTACCTTGCATTTATGTATAGCGGACTTCCTCTCCCTTCCTTCCCTATCCCCTTCTTCCATGTGCCAGTGTTAAACTGCAAGACTTGCGTGACCTCATTTTATTGCCTGTGTGACTTCTTGACTAAATTGGTTGAGGTTTCCTGTGTTCTCAGCTTGGTGTCCATATTTAGTGGTGGTAGATGAACTTCAAAAGGTTCAGACTGCAGAGGTAGATCAGATAAGCACTGAAGTTATCTATTAAAATTAAACCTCGTGGGTCTGCAGTCTGATCCTTCCCGCTTCTGGTTTGGTTGAAAATACCTCAAAGCCCGTGTTCTGATATTTCTGTCCAGATAGTTCAGACACTCCAGGAGTTTTAATGTTTGCTGGTCTTTTAGATGGATAGACTTACAGGCAAGGAATGTCATGTTCTTTTTTCTTTATTCTGAAGGTGACTAAAAAATTATTTTCAAAGTATCAATGCCCTGCTCTGCTATATGACCCTTGTTTCAGGACTTCTAAAACACTTTTATAAATACCAATGAAATAGACTGCCCATTTCTTTAAGCTAGCTAAATCTATGAAGTCACTGTACCAATAGTGTTTAGTGTAACAGGAAGAAAATCCTTTATGTTCAGTGTATAGAGCAAGAAACTGAGGTACAGGTGAGTTACTAACTGAGCCAGGAAAAGAATCAAGATTTTTCAAGCTTTGTGACAGCAACAAGACTAACTTTCCCCAGAACAGCAGTTTCTTCTAGTGTCCCGATGCTTGCATGTGCCAGATGTGCTGTAGCATAAGCCAGATGTAAACATTATTGGTAGCTTTCTCACATGCCATCAGAGTCAGCCCTTCTAGAAACAAATCAAAGAACTAGATCAGCATCACATTTGAAAAAAAAAAAATAAAACAACAGAAACACCACTTTCAGACGCTTTGGAGAATCACAGACTCACCTGTAACTCACTGAATTATGCAGCACCATCAGTGGGCAGGTCCTGCCCAGAAGATGAGGGTCCAGCAGCCCACTTGCTTTTTGTTCTAACCAGTGTACTGCAGATTGATTCTTATTCATATCAATGTTGATTGTGTGTGAAGCTTACCAATTCTGGTTCTTGCAGCTTTGTCTTTGAATGGAGTCAGACTGTATAGGCGAAAACAAGATATATTTTTTCATATACACATATATACTTGCTGTGTGTTTGTTTTTAATTGACATGTTTCTTTACACAGTTTATGGCTGATTATGTGGCTGATTGCTGAATGGTGAAAAGAGAGTGTTGTATAAACACATTACCCCTTTCAGCGTAATCAGGAAGGCTGGATCTTACCACAATGTTGGGTGAGCTGGAAGAAATGGGCTGTTAATTTACTAGTCCATTCACCACAATTCCAGTGGACATGGTCTTTTGGGAATGTACCTCAAGGACATGCAGTTATTTTGTTGAAACACCAGCCAAAGGGAGGAGCTGCATGCTTTTTCCTTTCCAAGTGACACCAAAGTGCTCTCCTGATTATACCCCACTCTGCTTTCATGATTTGTGATTGACAGTAGTTCAGCAGAAAAGGAGGTTCTGATCTTTGCTGCCTACCTTGCTGTGTCTAGCTGATACATTAGCAAGGTGGATAAAAACTCTCAGGGTAGAGAATGCTGGCCTTAGGTTGCATTCATTCAGATTCTAAGTTAGCATTTGGGCTTAGACCTCCTGCTGACACTGCACTGCATAATGTATATGAAACAGTAGCCTGAATAATAAAATTTTAAATCAACATTTCTTCAACTGTCAGCTCCTAACTGCTGTTCACATAGCACTATAAAGATGTGGGTAGAGGAATGCTGTCTGAAGCTGCTGGCTGGAGCAAAGAACTCCAAATCGGTATTCCTAGGATTTATTCCTGGTGCTTGCACAGACACAGCCCTTCCCAGTGTTTTAACTGCCGGTGGTTCAGTTCCTGCTCTGTAATTTTCATCCTTGTAACATTTCATCCTTGCTGCTTAGAGGAGTGTGGGAAGTACAGTTAAGTTAAAATGAGTGAAATGTAAGGAGAACTGATAAACGATGTAAAAAAGTGCTAAATGTTACAAAAAACAAGTTGTAATGTCCCAGACTGTGCTGGAATTAACAGTGGATCTTTTGTGCTCAATATGGTTTGCCTACAAAGTCAGAACATAACTGAAAGTAATTCATTGTTCTGTACAACCTTTTGATGCAGTTCAATGTGAAGGCTGTAGTGTGAAACCATATCCTTTGGAAAGAGAAATGAAATATTTGACTGAGAAAATGTACATCTGGTATAATGCCTTTTGCAAAGAGCTTGGGCTTTTTTATCCCGGAATGAGAGAAAAAATCTTAATGTGATATAGGAAATGCTTAAAGAAAGAACTGCATTTTTTAGTTCTTCAGGTTTTCAAATGCTCTAGCAGGGCTGTGTCTGTATTTCTCATCAGATCTTAAGAATATCTTGGATAATTCTTAATAGCACTTTCAAAGACAATGCAGAATGGCCTGTGTGTGTTTGTTGGGTGTTGGTGCTTTGATCCTTAACTTTTATACGTTTGTATGTGTGTTCATAATTATGTATACAGTTAAGAGTTTAAGTTTGACAGCTGCAGCTGCAACCCAATTGACCTCTTCTGTCTCATTCTATTTTACGTACAAGTGCTTGATAACTGAATTTACAAAATGCCATGATACCAGTCTGGAAAGCAAAAGATGTAATATTTTGCTATCTCTGAGTTTCTCATCCTGCACACTGTGAGATTTTGCTGTATAGTATTGTAACTCATGGTTTTACTTTCCATGATCCTAGTTTCTACTATTGTCCTGAATATAGGTTAGATTAATTAAAAAAAAAATGTGTTTACCTCGTGTATTCTCCAATCCAAGTTTCTTTTTGAGAAAGGCATTTTTTTTTTATCCATACTCTTTGTAACAGGTCCTATATGGGTGATACTGAGGGATTAGGGTGTTTAGAAGGGAGTTGGTTTATATGGAGAAAAGGATGAAAGGACTTTTTTCATGGGTTGATGAGAAGTTAAGCATTCGTTCTCTTGCTCACAAAACAGATTTTTTTCAGGTCTGCATTATGGGACTTCAAGATACTCCAAGTCTGTGTGTTTCTCTGTATCTGTTCCAAATCTCCACATAAGAAGTTTTCTAAGGTTTGTTGAGTATGCGCTACCATGCGTTTTTAGGCACTCTCAACTGTGGAGACCAGAATTAATGAAGCCTGGTTTTCCTCTAGTTTGTGCTTTGTGATTGGTTCTGGATTCTAATAGAAGAATTGAAGTATTTCCCAAGATTAGGCTGATTTTTATCAGCGAGATGCTAGAAGAGCATTTCCTCCTTTCAGCTGTAGAAGATTTCCATCAACTGTACAGCAGTTTAAATTCCTGGTGAACCTGGCTTGAATTCACTGTTTTAAGGGGGAGGGTAGCAGGGAGTGTGATTGCCTGGGAAATCAAGCTGAAAGAGTATACTGCTCTAATTTCTTCAGTGCTGTTTTAAGGATTTAGCCAGCCGAGCCCTTAGAATAAGTTTGATCCTTTCCAACATCTCATCAGATTCTGACTTATGTGTTTAGTTTTATGACTTCCTGCTAACTTATAAACCTCTGGACTTAGAGTTTCTTCTTCAGCACTTACAAAATGCCTTTCTAACTTTAAGTCTAAAGAAGAAAGAGTTTGTAGTTGTCACATCCTCACAGTTCCTTGTTCAACAAATTTCAGGTAATTAGGTAGTTTATATATGACAAACACTGATGGCTGCACCTTAGGGAAGGCCCAAACAGGTCAGTAGCTGCTTATCTTGGAGCTACTTGAGCATGTAGGTGCTTTCTTGGTTTTAACAGCATCTTTCTTTGCAGTAGAAACATGATAAACTGGAAAAATTCCTCTATAGTCTTCACTAAATATTGCTTAAGATAGCATTTACCCCACTCTAAGCTGCATTGTTCTGGCCTAAATACCTAGATCAAAGAAAGCTGTAAAACAATTCCTCAAATAATTGAGCAGGAAAAGGTAAAAAGTGACCTAGATAAGAAACATTTTCACAAGCACAGCAAGTATAATAAAGTCCTGAAGAAGGACTCCAGTCCTTCAATCAAGTATTGATTAATCAATATTTGTATAATTGTTTGAATATTACTTTGGAATACTTGTTTCCATTCTTGTAAATACTGTTTAAAGTACTGCTTCCCTCATCCCTCAGCTGCAGACTGAACCAGAGGAATTCGTGTTTTGCCTGCTGAGTAGGCTGTGGTAGCAAAGTTGCAGTAAACAAAAAAAGTGGTAGGGAGGTGAGGAAGGGAACTCATCCTGTCAGATGCAATCGGTGTGAGTGTTGTAATGACACAGCCTCAGGAAAAGGGCAGAACTTCAATTTGTAGTCTATCACCTTAGAAGTGCAACACTGTTCTCTCTTCCTCCTCCTCCTCACTAAATCATTAGTAGCCAGACTGTTGTAAAGAGTTAGTTAGTTACTATTATCTAGATGTGACTAGAGATGAGAGGCAATTAAAAAGGTCACATTTCCTTAAAAGGAAGAAAGGAGCAAAGCTGAAAAAAAAAAAAGGGAAAAATGCAAGGCTGGAGTGTTATCTCCTATCAGTGCAGTAAAATAACAAATATATATACTTGTCTGAACCCAATTTTCAGCCTTGCCTGACTTCCCTGGAGATTTACCTGCTGGGTCTCTTCCAGAATTCAGCTATGATGTCAGATGCTTTGCATTTTGAGATTTAAAAGTAAGGAAGTTAGCAAGTAGCATATGGATTTCCAAATTAAAGCCCAAGAAGCAGGCAGATTTAGAATAGAATATCTTCATGGCTGTAGTCCTTGGATTAAACGTTGGCTTTCTCTACACATAGAAACAGACATAGTGTTTTTCAGGAAAAAAAAAATAATGTCCGTCAAAATAATCTTGAAACCTGGGGTTATGTGGTGATAGCTACATAGTTAGTATTGCTTTTCTGCACAGTGGAAAGGGATTTAAAGTAAGTCTCTTGGTGTTCAGATTAAACTGGATGATATCCTTATGTGTCTGAATGACAGCTGTTAGGATTGCAGCCAATAGGATTGCAGCCAAATAAGTACCAATCCCTTCTGGCAAGCTCCTCTCTCCCCAGTATGAGGATGACATAACTACAAGGCCTAAAAAGTAATGCTTGCATTATCTTCATGTTTTGGGTGTTAAGGGAGTTACTAGGGGAGCCATATTGAAGTATTGGAAAACAGAAAATTATTTGCACGTGTCGTGGTTTAAGTCCCTCAAACTCACGCAGTCACTCTCTCACTCACTCCCCCTTCTTTCTTCCCCAGTCCCAGGGGGATGGGGAGGAGAATGGAAAGAATGCAACTCCCACAGGTTGAGATAAGAACAGTTTAGTAACTAAGGTATAACATAAATCACTACTGCTACCACCAGTAATAATAATGACAAAGCAGATGGACAGGGGCAGAGCAGTTGATGTCATCTATCTGGACTTGTGCAAAGCGTTTGACACTGTCCCACATGACATCCTTATCTTTAAGTTGGAGAGACATCAATTTGATAGGTGGAATACTCGGTGGATAAAGAACTGGCTGGATGGCTACATGCAGAGTTGTGCTCAATGGCTCAATGTCCAGCTGGAAAGCAGTAATGAGTGGTGTTCCTCAGGGATCGGTCATGGGACCGGTGTTGTTCAACATCTTTGTCAGTGACATGGACAGTGGAATTGAGTGCGCCCTCAGCAAGTTTGCTCATGACATCAAGCTCTGTGGTTCGGTTGATACATTGGAGGGAAGGAATGCCATCCAGAGGGAGCTTGACATGCTTGTGAGGTGGGCTGATGCCAACCTTATGAAGTTTAACCATATCAAGTGCAAGGTCCTACACCTGGGTCAGAGCAGTCCCAGGCACAGCTGCAGGTTGGGCAGAGAAGAGATTCAGAGCAGCCCTGAGGAGAAGGACTTGGGGGTGTTGGTTG
>JASSUY010025322.1:0-30230 GCA_032466535.1 Forpus xanthops
CCAACCCGGCCTTGAACACCACCAGCGATGGAGCATTCACAACTTCCCTGGGCAGCCCATTCCAGTGCCTCAATACCCTTACAGTAAAGAATTGCTTCCTCATACCCATTCTAAACTTCAGCTGGTTAAGTTTGAAACTACCCTATCATTACAGTCCTTAATTAAGAGTCCCTCCCCAACATCCTCATAGGCCCCCTTCAGATATTGGAAGGCTGCTATGAGGTCCCTATGCAGCCTTCTCTTCTCCAGGCTGAACAGCCCCAATCTTTTCATCGCAATAAGACTAGACTCAACTTTCAGAAGTATCCAAAATCAAGAAGAACCAGAAACTAACAGTTGAACATAACAGGGCTGAGATGGTATTTAAGGATCAGAGCCTTTTGCTTACTTGCTCTCTGTTGCTGGAGGAAGCATATGGCCGCTAGTTTTTAATGAGGAAGTGTAGGAAATACCTGTTTTCAGGTTCTTTAATTTCAGGACCACATCAACTGTGGTAACACTGAGTCAGGTTTTGTAGCTTACTCTCTAAAAAAGAAATTAGAAAAGCAGTAGAAAGCAGACAAGCATTTACCTTCCTATCAACTTGCTCTCATAGATACTTTCTGAACACATTTCTGATGTGCATGTCAAAAAAAAAAAAAAAACCTCTGGAAGAACTGACCTAAAACTAGAGATAACAGCTTTTCCTTTAAAATTGTATTGGTACAGCTGATGAAATTATTCAATAAATTTGCTTAGGCTCCAGGGTATCAGAGTTCAGTTGTCCCATCAAGATTTAGCAGAGTGAAAGTCACATTTCTTCAATTTCCACAATAGCGTTGCAAACCAAGAACAGCAACAAACTGATTAGCTATCTTTGGCATGAAGATCCTTGCAATTGTTCTTTTGATGTTACTCCTATTCTCCCTCTATTCCCCAAAACAACACTGGAAATAGATAACATACTCTTGTTTTGTGTTGAGAGCACACACCAAGGAGAGGGATAATCTAAATTCCATTCTTTGTGATGAGGCATGTTTATTCATTTCCAAGGAAAACATGTATTTTTCAAAATACTTAAGTGTTCTGAGCCGGGAGTGGAGCTCAGGTCTCTGCTGCCAAGTTGTCATGGTTTAATTTCAGTCAGCAACTAAGCCCTACACAGCCACTTACTAACTTCCCCCTTTGGTGAGATGGGAGAGAGAATCAGAAAGGTCAAAGCAAGAAAACCCATGAGTTGAATAAAGGCTCTTTAGTAGGTAAAGCAAAAGCTATGTGTACAAGCAAAGCAAAACAAGGAATTCATTCACTGCTTCCCATGAACAGGCAGGTGTTTGGCCATCTCCAGGACAGCAGGGTTCTGTCACATGTAATGGTTACTTGGGAAGACAAATGCCATCCCCTCTTATTCTTCTCCCAGCTTTATATTCTCAACATAACATCCTATGGTATGGACCTTTGGATTATCTTATATCCTTTGGTCAGTTGATGTCAGCTGTCCTGGCTGTTTCTCCTCCAAACTTCTTGTGCACCCCCAGCCTGCTTACTGGTGAGGTGGGTGAGAGACAGAAAATGCCCTGACTCTGTGAAAGCACTGCTCAGCAGTTATAAAAACATCTCTGCATTATCAACACTTCTTCCAGCACAAATCCAAAGCACAGGCCCAACCTCACTACTATGAAGAAAATTAATTCTATCCCAGCCAAAACCAGCATACAAGTATCCTAAGTAGCAAAGCATGTTCTCAAGTGATCATACTGCTTTGTATTTTCAGCCCTAAAATCTTGATTTTTTTTATTTTTATTTTTTTTTTTGCTGTGACACACCTTTGACTGAAATGGGTGATAACTTGATTATGCTCAATGAGCCAGTAATAAAAGCACACATATACTCTTGCTTTTAATATTCCCATTTATAAGTGGATGCACGCATCTGAATCTCTGGATTCCAGACCTCTTGAAAAGACTTTAAATCCCTGATGACTGTGGTAGGAATTGGGTCCCTGTATTATAGGTCCCACTAAGAATTAAAAAATATTCCAAATTAGGAGAACTTGCTCTTAAGAATCTCATTTCCATGTGAAGTCTGAAAACTGCCCCATGAAATATCATAGTTTCTTTCCTGTTGGTATATTTAGTAAAAGAAACAGACCAATACACTTACTTAATAAGGTGAGCAGTGATTAAAGTGGAACATTAGAAATTAATTCATTTGTCAGCAACATTTTTATTACACTTTTGCTTTTGTTTTCAGATTCAGCTGGCTGGAAAACTGAACTTTTTGGGTTCCTTCTGTAAATTAACAGACCACTGCTGAGCTCTTCAAGAACTGTAGTTTCTGGAAGGGTAGGTCAGCTGCCAGAAAGCAGTCTCAACAAAGAAGAGTTGGCAAATAATCCTGCAAATTTTAAGTGCTTATTCAGAAGGACTTATCTCTGTGAAATTCCCTTAATTTGATGAGTAAGTGAAGTCTACTGACCCCCAAACCCAGGTACTTTTTTTGTCAACTCCACTTATACAATGATTCTGTACAAATGATTCTGTGATGAGTAGTTGCTGAGAGCACAACATAAAAATCAACTCATTGCATGTACTTGCCAGGAATGTGAAAAAGTATGTTCTTCTGCATGTGGGATAGAGAACAAGAAATTCGCTCAACCTCCTTGCCAGAACCAGGCTCTAACCACAGCTTTCACAACTAGGACCGCACACTTTCGCTGCTTGGTGTGAATGTGTCAAGAAAAAAGAGTTAAGTCTCAGACAGCCTGTACATCTGGCTTTTATCCTTCACACTGCCTCACTCAGGAAGGAGTATGGTTATTTTTAAAACTCAGGTCCATGTGTGGAGCCAAATAAACATAATTCTCCAGCTGGTTCAAAGATGATAGGGAAAGATTTTAAATGGTCTAAATTGTATAGGCATATTTATCACCTGCTAAATGCTCTCCCCAAAAGAACCAAAGGCCACATTTGCACTCATTACAGCTTTGATCACTCAGTAAGAGCATCAGAAAAGACCAATCCCCAAATACTGAATTTCACATACCAGAATACCAATAGCAATTTACAAATACTCATCATGAGCAGCTTGTGAACACTTTATGATACCTAATATATTAATTGGGTCATTTCAAGCAGTTGCAACATTCAAATAGTTGAAGAGAATCCCCAACATGATGGTGTAGCTAAATTATGGCAGGAATGGGGGAACAAAGCCCCCCAAAATTACTTTTGATTAGTTGTCCAGCCCTTCCTGTGACCATAATTTCTTTTGCTTTTCATCTCTTCTATTCAAATATTCTGGATGTCAGTCTTGGTTTTTGTTTTGTTTTTTTTTTTCAACTGCAGTTACTATTGACAATGATTTCATAAAGAGTGTGTGGGTGTGTTTGTGTGATGTCTGTGGGCACCTTGGAACCATGATTTCGAGGACTTTTTAAAGGTGTTAAACAGTCATTTCATTCAAGAACCTTGGTCCAGGTCTTCTGCGGAGGTTGCTTCTCCCTGAATTGACTGTGTATGACAGATTTGCAGCTAACTACAGGTTGTGTGATTCACTTGTATATATGTTTATGCACTTTTCTGAGGGTATTTACTGAAGGACACTAAACAACATAAAAAAAAAACCCAAACATGCACAGTTTTGATAAAATATTTTAAAATTTTCTTTTTCTAGGAATAGCATGTACATTTTTAAAATAAGGCTTGTTCATTACTCTGAATGACTGAAACTTCTAAAGTTTTGCTTGATTAGTTTCAATATGTACACTTTGGAGGATATTAGTGCTCAAGTATAGAAAGATGTAGTGGTTCAATTATTCCTTCTTATTTTTTGACCTTACTGGTTAGTGTTCTGTTTTTCATTTAGTCTCAAAAAATGTTATTAACTTTAGCAGGTATAATAGAGAATCTCATAGTATACTAAGCAAAAATCTTCTTTAAACATCATTTTAATGAGATAATCCCAGAAAATTATGTTTGTACCATTTAAATGGTTGTAATACTTAATATGTTTAGCAGTTCTTTCTGGATCTGCCCAGATGGGGTTTTCAAATAAAAAACAGATGAAGGTAAATTTCAGTATAAGAATTGGATGCTCCTTTTGAAAACTAGAATACAAATCTCAGAAAATTTATTTTTTGGAAAGTACATTTCTAATGATCTACTGAATTTGCCACTGTTTGAAAACTCCAAATCAGAGATGGTTTCCTTTATTTTTCTCTCTTCACCCCCTCTCCTTGAAATTGCAGGCAGATTCAGAGGCATGTAAACACTTTATCTTCTGATTAATCTGAGATGGGATCTGTGGCAGTTTGCCTCTTCAACGGTGTACAATTTTACAGCATATATTGTAAATCCCATTAACTTGTCATTAAAATACTAGCTACATTTGCACCGTAAATATCTGATGCTGCTTATCAAAATTTGTTTCTTTATTGAGCCTTTCCAAAATACTTCTATTCCACTCTTCACTTTCTGCTCCTTGTTGACTTATTGATCATGTCTTTGTTAAATTATTCTTTGCATGTAAATCAGAAAGCTAGGATTTTTATTTCCATATTATTCTGCATATTATTCTTTCTGTTTTTCCTCAGTGGTCCCTGTTATTTAAGCGAAAACAGATGAGACATTTTTGGGAGAGGAGAGGAAAAACAGAGGAGCTTTCTGTCCACAGGCAAAGAGCTAGAGATTGATTTTTTTTCTCTCTGTTTGTATATGCTATTCATTTTTGAGATCCTAATGATCAGATTATCAGCCCAAGCTAAATCCCTTTCAGCTACTCTAGTTGTTTAGTGCGTGCATGAAGTACATAAAGTCAAACTGAAGGAGCAAGTGGAGGGTTTTTATTCTCATACCAATCACCTCCCCATCTAGCATTAATCCTGAACTCCCACCCTCTGTCATATGATGGTTTGGTTTTTATCCTAGGTCAGGATGGGCCTTTTTGTCCCCTTCTCTGCTGTCTCTAATTACTCCTTTTCCTATTGTGATTACAAGCTCTGTTGTACTATGCACTGGACTTCAAAGCTTGGTAATGGAAGGGAAATCATTTTCCTACTGTGAACAAACTGCTTTGTCCATGTACCAGTTTCCATATGCATGATATTTCTTCACAAAAATAGTTAGTCACTAACCATGTTCTCATACATTAACAAGAGTAAGCCTTTCACTGAGAACATCTAGGTTATAAAAATAAATAATAAAACCAAGCAAACAATAAAACAAACCAGCAATGTGCAAAAGGATGAATGAGTTCTTTGGGTTGCTTCTGAGGCTGTCAATGCTGGGTATCATACTGAGAAGGGTTCATACATGGAAGCTTTTTGAGATTGCCAGGCCTGATTTTAAGTGGGAATTACAATAGGCTGCAGTCTCCATAGATGATGCACCTTCTTTAGTTAGTTGTTTATTCTTATGTATCAACAAAACAGTAATCAGTGTATTAAGAACTTTTGTAAAATTCTGAGATAGCATAAGTGAAAGAGATTCAATTTTTAAAGAATAATAATCAAATATTTTCAAATCTTGTGAAACCCGTGGACACCCTCCTTGCAAGGAAATCCCAAACTTCAGTGAGAGGAAACTTGAATCTTCTACAGATTCCTGGCAGGAAAGACGAAAATATTTCAGTGAAAATCTGCTTGATGCTGCCCAGAGATTTGGAATGTGGAGGGAAATGATGGAGGGAGAGGTTAGTTATTAGAATCTGCATGAAATGCTCAGGAAGGTGTAATGCAATTTGTCACACAGATCACTCTGACACATACATAGTCTTTATTTATACATGAGTATATATCATATCAGATATTTTCCAAGATCCGTACTCTGTTGTGGATACAGATTTTACACAGACATTTCCTGTGTTTGTTGACATCTCCTGCAGCACAAATACCTTGATCTTTAAAAATATACATATCTCTTTTACAGTTATAGTCAATACTGCGCTCTAAATGACTGGGTTACGTTAAATAAGAAGCTATATTCTTTAAATAAATCAGTAGTACTTTATCCTACTGCCTTCCTCAAACATATATTATTCTATGATTAGTGGTAACTGATAGAATATTTTCAGTTTTACCCTGCTTGTGTAGTGAATTTTAGATAACACAACAAAAATGAATACATATAGAAATATTTTGCTGTCACTGATAAGGAAGAGGGAGAGAATACCAGCTCCGAGTCCCTGGCAAGATTGCTATTTGCTTTATGATAGGTCTGGATTTAACTAAAGAGGGCTGCAATCCGGGAGTTTCTGAAAATAAAGTCTGAGCTTCATTCCTCTGCTGTCTGGGCAGGATTTTCCACACAGCAGCCTACATAGTGATGAAGAGAGTCTTTGTCACGCCAGCTGTCTCTGCCTGCAAGCTGCTTGAACTCCTAAGGAAAAGCTGGTCTCTGTGTCTCAAAGGAATACCAGTCTTTTCACTTTTAAACACTTTTTCTTCACGGATTTAAATGTGTTTACATTTTCTTATCCAACTGCTGATTCTGTATCCTTGCTGGTTTTCTCATCTCTGGCTCATAGATGCTGTTCATATTTATAGCTTGAGGACAACAACCTCATCAAGCCTCATACTCTGGATATTTCTTGGCAGAGCTTTTCTGACAGGTGACTTTTCCATTAGGGGATTTTTCTTCATTTTGGCTCCACTCCTAAACACTCCACACAGTCTGTCTGGATGCTGGGATCATGCTTCAGACAGACTCCAACAAAATCTCTGGATTTGTTCGCCCTTCTCAGTGAGATATTCATAAACATAATAATGTTTTCTAACGTAACCTCACATTAAAGTTCACACATTTCTTTAGTGAGATTGAAGTCTTACATGAAATTTAATATGAATGTATGTGTGAGAAATTAGAGAAGAAGAAAATCTTGCTGTAAAATTGTGCTTTTATATTGCAGGGAGGCTTAAAAATTGGATTTTCTTCAGTTCCAAAATTAAGACTTGTTTTGGGGGTTAGTTTATTTCTTTTTAATTTTTTTTTTTTTTTTTTTTTTGTCGTTGTTTGTTTGATGTTTTGGGTTTTTGGGATGTTTTATGGGGGGGATTTAGGGTTCTGGCACCTGCCTGAGTTTGTGACTGATCTGAAAGTTGTCTTGATTTTTTTACTGCCACAGACCATAAGGTTTTGAAGTTTATGCTACCTAGCCAAATGCACTGTTGAAATCAGTTTTGTGTTATGATAACAAACTAATCCTCTTACAGACAACCTCACAAAATGCAGTGTTCTATAGATTTTTACTATCAAACTGACCTGTGGGCAGAATTCTTATGCCACTTGGGTATAATGCTGACATATTTTGATTCATTTTCTTCTGGGGAAGAGCAGAAAATTGCTTTAGAGCAATGGTTAGGGCACTCATCTGGGATGACATAAAGAATTTCTTCTCCCAAGGCCTGGGCATTAAGTTTTGACATTTAATGCTGTTATGCTAGTGCCTGGGATAGGCAGCAACTAAGATGGCAGACCAAGGATAAGAAGTGGTTGACTTTCTACTTTCCATCTGAAATTGTTTTCTACACCATTTTTTTTCAGAAGCTGATAGATTTGAAGACAGATGAGAATGAATCTTGGATTCATAACCACTTTCTGTGAGAAAAAAAAAATAAAAAGTGTTTCGTTGCAAAATTCCTGACTACACAACCCTCCAAAAGTCAGTAGTAATTATAAAATACTAAAAAAATATCTGGTGTTTGTGGAATAAGTTTTAAGGTAGAAAAAAAGGCTGGAACATAGTATAACAACTACACGTTCACTGTATGAACTTATATGAAAAAAAAAAGTTTTATTAATATTTCTCAAAATGAGAATGTCTGTTTCATAGTAATTTATGTTCACATTACATAACCCTATTATTGCGGTATTTGTCATATGAACATATTGGCTAAATATAATAAGGGGTAGGTAAGCAGAATGTGAAGTCAAGCTATTACTTAGTGATAGCTTTTGGACTGGAATGAGAAAATGGCTGAGTTATTACCATGAAGGCTTTGCTGCTTGCCTTCAGCCACCTAAAAAGCTTTCCTCATTAAGAATCTAGCAGCAGGGATCCAACAGAACCAAAGAACTATAGCAGTTACAAAAGAGGATACTTCACGGGTATCTAATCAGATGGATAAATCCAACTTTGCTCATGTCAGAAACTGCCAAACCTGCCTGATCCATCAATGTCTAAGGGATGGTAGATTACAGATATTACAGATATGTGTGGATTATTTGTGTTTATAAATGAAATTTAATAAATTCTGTGTTTTTTTCATTTGGAGTGAAACAGTATACTGAATTAAGTTGCCTTGGCAGTTAATTGGCCTCTGGTCACAGACTATTTGAGAGAAGAACTGCCACACAAAATTGCTTTTGTTTATAAGCAATAATAATATACAGAGTATTACAACCAAGAGCTTAGTCTAAAAGTGAGAAAATCATGTAATTGACCCCAGAGCAGGTAAAAGTATTTTTGGTTAAGGACCAGAACACAGAGAGTGATATAATTATCCTTGCAATCCTGAGGGACTTGTTACCTAATTTTTGGAAAAAAAGTACTGCCAGACAGAGAAATTTAAATTAAGTAACCCCTGGTCCACTAAAAATCTGAAACAAACCTCAAAGTGTCAAAACACCTCACATATCCTGTTTTCAGAATCTCCAGTCTGAGTCAGCTAGAAGTGGGGAAGAAGGTTAATGATTTTTTCCAGTTCACCTCTGTAGAGCCAAAAAGCTTAATTTGACCCCTTATTCTTAATCAAGTGGAAGCCACATAACAACCATCAAAATGCTTATTCAAACAGCTGAAACTATTTAAGGCTTTCTCCACTTGTTAATTCAAGTGAAACATGCTGTGTGTCCTACTTAGGAACGAAAATTGCATCTTATTGCTCCTTATAGATACTGCTGATTGCTGCAATGTTGCTATCTGTTATATACTGCTTTAGGTAGATTTTTCTACTTATACCATATTGCTGCTTCATAAACAGCACAGCTATTATTCAGCCATTATTTTTCAAATCATTGTCTGGATGTTGCTTCTAGTTCATTCAAGTGCAACTGAAGTCACAATTTAGTTATACTTACACTTGAAGTAGAATATGACATCGCAGATTTAAGTTCCCAGTCTAAATATTATTTATTTTTAGTAACCTGCTACTCCAGCTCGTAAGGTAGTTGTTACTGTAATGACAGGAGTACCACAGGAATTCTCTGCCAAAGTTCATTTAATTAGTATTTTAATATATTAAATCTTCTTTGCATTAATAGTGCTGAAACAGAAGTTTGACAAAAAAAAAAAAAAAAAAAAGTGCGTTTGCGAATGCACTCTAACATCCACTGTGGCATATAAAAGTAAATTATAATCCTCTCCTTGGCACCATTATCCTAATGCCTCTTCATTTGTTTTCTGTGTGAGGTGAAGGCTGTGCAGTTGGTTTGGCGTAGTTCACTCAAAAAAATGATGCATAGGCAGGGAGCTAATGCCTGTGTTACTTGAAACTTCATCCCGTCCTTTCTGCAGTGTGCTACAGAAATTTACTGCCTGGAATACTTTATTCCTTAGAATTTTAACAGCTTAATCTAATAAGATGGCATATTTTTCTAGCAAGTGAATAGCTCTGTTTTTTCAAAAGGCCTCTCAGAGAGCTCTCTGTAACAGTTATCGTGTCTGTATTTTTGAGAGATTGAGCTGCGGTACAGGTCTTAAAATGCCATTGACACCATCATATTTGTAAACTTTTGTATGTGACAGCTTTGTATCAAAGACATCTAATGAAAGCACTAGTGAAAGTAGTTGCCAGGAAAAGGCAATAGCCACCTGCATTACGAGATATGTTTGACTCCTCTGTGAGTGATATAATCCCTAAAGAGCCGTAATTTGAGACAAAAATCAATTTGCTACAAAGCACCTTTTTTTACTCTTTAAGTGCCATCCTTTTATCTGTCTCGACAGAATTTGCTCAGCTTTTTTCTTGTGCATCTTAGATAAAATGACCGTATTTTCAAACTCCGGCCAGACAGAAAAATTTTCTGATGGCATTTTTATAGTGTTACAAAAAAGCCTCACAAAATGTGTGATGGTGTGCTTTCAAAGTTTACCTCAACTTCGGTATTATCAGCTTATGATTTAGCAATGATATGCGTATCTCTCATGGGAACTGAGGAACTGAAGAGTAGGGTTTTTTTTTCAGGAACTTGGGATTTTGAATAAGATTTCCACATTTTACAGAGGGCTTTGAGATCTTCTCTGAGTAGAAGAGCAGCTTTCATAATGAGACCCTTTTTTACCAGCCAGGGTTCTGCCATATTTACTGCTTTGAAGTGCTTTACTCTACAAGTAGTGGCATTCAAAGCAATGAGAGGGACAATCTGAATCTTGAAAAGGGAAAACTTACTGTATATTTTAGGAAGCAAAGCTGAAAGCTCAAACAAGACAGCTGGTTTAAAATCTGCCATCAATCCTATATATAATGTATTACTTAGCTCAACACTGCCAATTTTATTTAGCTCATACTCTGGCTGTCTTAGTGCATTCCCTGAAACACCCCCCAGTATGTGTCTGCCTGAAGATTTTTAGTGTTTCTATCACTTCATAAGGCATTGCTTTATACACAGTTTACAGAAGGAGAACAGAGTCACAGATTAAAAGTGTCATGACCTAGGAGAAATTTAACTAGTACAGTCAAGGGTTGCAAGTAATGTTGCCTAACATTAGCTGGGTTGATTTGATTCGATTTTTTTATCTGACATGGGTGTCCATTGACATTTGCGGTGACCCTAGCTATCCCACTTAACCTTCAATTGCCACTTTCAGGGGTTCTAGCTCTTCTGTAACTCTACTGACCTGTCCAGAAACCACAAGAATATGTCATAGATACTTCAGGTGATCTCAAGCGGCACTGAACACCAAACTGTACACAACTGAATAAGTTCCTAGGATTATAAGTCTGATTATGGTATCAAAGCTCTCAGGATCAGCTGATAGCTAATTAGTATCATCAGTGACATTTAGGATTGCAATTCATCTTCCCAGATGTGCAAGTCTACAAATCTACCTTAGAATGAGGTAAATGATAATGTGAACAGTATTGAATTGACTGACTAAAATGCAATTTTGAGCCCCAGTCAAGTCACAGATGGGTGCTGGCCTGAAGACTGTCACTTCTGGCCGTCGTCTTTTGGCTAGTTTATACTGAGTAATTTATTCTTCTATTGTTTTCAGTATTCTTCATAAAAATACATACAGGCTGCTGCAATCACTGGAATTTGGTGTTGCTTTCATTGGTTAACTGGGAAGCTCTTGGTTTTCTCTTCTTTTCAATGAGCCAAAAAGCATAAACCTGACCATTATGGGCAAACAGGCTACCAGTGAACTGGGTGTTTGATGTGATGGTTAATGAGGGCAAGCTTCCCCTCCATTACCTCAAAGAGTCTTTTTTTTTGTTTATATTATAACTGTTATACGTGTGGCTGTGTTTAATCAGGAGCCAGTATGAACCAGTAGGCAGCTGGCTTCTCACTTCTCTCAGCCAAACTGGAAAAGGCAAAAATGATTCTAAATCAGTATTATGTATTTGGAGCTATGAGGAGAAAAAGTGAGAAATGGAAAGGTGTTTAACAGGGTACATGTGCCTATAGAGAATGATTTAGGAAAAACAGTAGATACTTCTGTTAGAAAGAAAATGGAGGGCCTGAAGAGCCAAGTCACTAAGCCATGGAGGAGACATCTTTTTGTTCCCAAATTCTCTTGGCTGACTTTCTTGAGCTTCCCACAAATGACCCACTGATCCAGTCAGTATCAGTACTTAATTTTTCAAAGTCCCTCAAAACTGTGCTCTTTATTTCAGATGAATCTTCATACATATGACCGTGCAAATTCTTTGTGTTGTTCTTGTGAAAAATTGCTTCATAAATAGTCCTTGTAAGGGAGTAAGCAGACATCTTAAGTGAAAAGAATCATGACAAGTATGCAAATAATGTAATCAGGCTCAGCCAATATAGTGTCACATTATGAACCTGATCCAGCATCTTTGCTGTCACATGTGATTCAATGTTTCTGGACTTTGTCAGCAAAAAATAAATCACAGCTCTGAAAAACTTGATGTTATGCCTCAAACATGGCAAGCATATATTACAAAAGTTGTTTCAGATTCGATTTATTAAGATCTCTTTTTGTCTCCAGAGGATGACTGGAACACACACATTTATTTCTTTGTTTGAAGAACGTGTTTCAGCTCCTAAATGATTATTCTATGCTTGTCAGTTTTAGATTGCAGCACCAGTTACGTTAATAATTTCTGAGGTGATGCTGTTGCCTCTGAGGCTGCCTAGCAGAACTGCTAACATAAAACTAATGAGTATCCCAGCACGACCCTGCACTGCTAGGACATGAAGGGGAAGGTGGGAAATAAATTAAGAGACCTGGGTGTGTGGAAAGAATATCTGTAAAGGCACTCAATGGAGCCTAGAATAGAGAATTAATCACCCATAATAATTAGTGTTTATGAGAATATTTGATTTAATTCCATTTGCAAATATTTTCCACCCAATGATAAATGAACTTTGAGATAGCTTGTAAGCAAAATCTGAATATGACGTACGCTTTAGAACTGTATAGAGCAAAGAGGTATTAGAACATGGCAGCTTTTATCTGCTGTTTTCTTTGTACATCTAACAGGCTTCACATAATCTTCAGACACAAAATGGTGTGGCACCACTGTCAAGTGACTGTTGAAACACACATAACCTGAAAATGCTTGATATAATCAAAGTGAAAAATGGTAAATTAACAGCACTATTCTGAAGCAGCCTATTATTAAATTATTAGGAAGCTAAAGCTATTACCATTTATTGTTTATAATTCCTCAGCCTCTAAACTCTTATTTAACATTTCACATTTTTCAGGTCAGCAATATGCTAATTCTTTTTTTTTTTTTTTTTTTTTTCTTCTTAATACAGTCAGTAACCCCCTGTTCTTGTGAGGAGAATTTACCATATTTTAAAGCTATGTCAGTGTTTGTCTTAAAAGTAACTGTCAAGCAAACACAAAGGGGGCATTGAAGCTCCTGTCTGCTTTGGCTTCCAAGTACACAGGTTAATAAGAAATCCTTTTTATCATTTGTGTCAGAAGTTTTTGGAATTCAGTGTAGTATGTTGTGCAGCTAGTAAAACTACATGGTCATATCATTCCTTCTGGAATTAAAGCCTGTGCGTGTGTGAAATGGTTTTAGAAGATGATAGCATTGTTCCAGAGATGGAGATAATTGATAATAACACAAATAGCATAAATTCAAATCTCCTGGATAATATTTCAGAGTTTGATACCTCTGTCTGAGATTCGTGGCTGCCGATCCTGCATAATTTTTCTTCAGGGATGCATTTCATACTAAACAAAGTAGAAAATGCACATTTTGTGCCTGCATTTGAGGGCTGCAAAAGTAAGGAGAAAGTAAGAAAATGTGTGGTAAAGTGTTATATTATGAAAATACAGATTAGATATTAATCAAGTATATTTTAAAAAATCAGTTTCTTAGATCTTACATGAGACTGGAAAATTAGTCATAATAGCACTGAGCAAGTGAGGAATAAAACCTTGAAATAATATGTGAGTTTCATTTCCCTCAGGGTGGGGGTGGCATAGCATTAATTTTTTAATTTTTATATAGGAGTGAAATTAGAGGTGATGGGGAAAAACAAACATTTTTTATGACAATATTGTGAAAATTGTAAGTTTGGGTGTCTTTTTTGTCTTATTCATTTTCACATTTCTCACACTTTCATAATTTTCTTCTTCTAAAAAAGAATAAAATAAAAAGATGGGATATATTCTTTCCTTTCAGATTGACAAGAAATTTAATTTCAACCAAAATGGTTGCATCAGAATTTCTGCAATTTCACAAATATTAGAAGATTCGGTTTTTTTTTGTATCATTCTTTTTCCATTAAAAGTTAAAAGCTTATAGGCATCTCCTGTCAATATTCACTCCTCTGGCTTTTGAGAACCCTGCATTTGATTTGAGATAAAAGTGCCAGAAGACTGACATCTTTTAAGGTGAATCTGTACTGAACATTTTGAGAAATGTATGTTTTTGTTCTGTAATTCCTCTCTAGTGTGCATATCAGTTTTTTATTCAAGCACATTAGTAGAGGTATATGCAAGCTCATGTGGTTTCTTGCTTTTGTGAAAGATAACTGAAATGGATTCATATCTGGGTAGTTTTTCATTAATCGGCAGAGCCTACTAAAAGATCCCAATTCACAGCTTGTAGGTTTTACCTTTGACTTTAGTGTAAGAGAAGACTTGCAGGATAAGTGACCAGAATCACAGGGAACATACAGGGAAAGATTATTCTGGATCAACAAAGATGAAGAAAGAATCACTAGACCTAAATTTATCTTATTTATATTCAGCTGTACAGAATTTTGACATCTGGTACCAAGTAATTGGTCATTTTGCTTTCAACATAATTAACAAATGCAACATAAATGTTACTAGAGGTCAACTACATCAGTAGAGGAGGTTCAAAATGACAGTTCATTACAAGTATCTGTATATATATATATATATAGGTTAATTCTCTCTCAAAATACCTTTTTTAAGTTCTTCACAGAGAAAATTTATATAACTTGCTGATGGCACAAAGCTGGAAAGAGTGACAGAGAAAACAGTGTGTTATGCTAGCATCCACCAGGACCTCAACAGGCTGGAGAAATGGGCTGATGGAAACCTTATGAAACGCAGCAAAGGGAAGCACCAAGTCTTACACCTGCGGAGAAGAAATCCCAGGCACCAGTACCTGCTGGGGTCCAAGCATCTGGAAATCAGCTAAGCAGAAAAGGACCTGCATGCAAATGGACACAAAGTTGAACATGAGGAAGCATTCGAAGGAGGGTTTTTAAAAGTGAAAGCCTTAAAAATTTTGTCAGTTTTATCTCCAGTACCAAAAGTTCCTGTTATATTAAGTCTTCCTATTTCCATCAGTTGCTGAAAAATTAATTACCAATACACAGATATTACTTATGATTTTTTGCACTCTTTGAACTGATAATTTTACCTTGCAGTCTTTATCCAGTCCTGTCACAGTTGAATGCAGCCATCTGTAAGATTATGTGGAGGAAATAGTCTTAGCAGAATAAAGGAAGAGAGCTCAAAGATAGTCCTACCTAAAAAGTGATTTGAAAAGTAAAGCTGATAATGCTCTGAATGAATAAAGGGAGCTTACCTTGAATTTCAGTTGCTTCAGCTCTTCCTTATATAATGGTAAATCACTGTTTATGCTTTGGGTTGACAGCTGAGTGAAAGTGTGTCAGGTATGGCAAACACGTAAAAAGTTCTGTGCAATAGAAAAAGTTTGCTGTCTTGCAAGCAGCAGGTTCCTTTGAAATTCAATCTTAGGAATGCATGCAACAAATCCTCTACAACACATATTGTTTTTTTTTAATATCTTTTACATGAAAGTTCTTCTATTAAATTAACTCAAATTCTAGATGCATTTTTAAAATAATATAGAACAGAAGCTTATTTTTTATATTTTTCTATTAAATTCAAATAGTGAGGATATAATTTTTTCACTGTTAAAAGACACAAAACCCTTCTGAATATTATCAAAATAATTAAACTGCACCTTGAGAGGTCAATTTGCTGTATCTAACTTTAGTTTACTGTTTTTCACATTTCTTTATTAAGAATCATTAAGATTCATTTTTTTTTTTTAAAGTAAAGTAAAATCATTACATGTATACTGAAACATAGACCCATTACTGAGCTAGAAAGCATCACTGATAAATGGCATTTGAGAGCATTGGCACTATTAGTTATTAAATAGCATTGAGAACCAAGGACCTATGCCAGACAAGTATATTAGAATTATTAACAAATCTAACAAGATAATTTCTGAGAATACTTCACACTGCATAAATCATTCTGAAACAGTAGATGTATATCAGCTTTTAGTTCTGAATGTAATAGTGAATTAGTTGTATATACTGAATCAACGTATTTATGACAGGGTATTAAGGTTTTCTATTATCTCTCTTCAGTGGCTAGACTGCAAAACATCAGTGGTCTTTACAGATGCTTTCTGTATCTAGACATTTCAGATATAATGCTCACAGATAATTCGAGGAGGGGATTTAATTACGCAACATTAATTTTTTTTTTATTAAATGTTATTTGTTTCAGGAGGCTGTTCTGGTCTATTTAGTGCATACACACTAAAAAAATGCTCTGTTTCTTTATGCGTCCATATGTACATATAAAAGTATAGATACATACATATACTCTGGAGGCAGGATTTCTGCTTTTCCATGATTCAGTTGAGCTCTGTGGATGAAGCACTCTATAGACAGATAGAAACAGCCTCATACTCACAGGCCCTTGGTCTCATGGGGGACTTCAACCACTGATATCTGTTGGTGGGACAGTACAGCCCGTCACAAGCAATCCAGGAGGTTTCTCAATTGTGAGGAAGACAACTTCCTTCTCCAAGTAAGAGAGGAGCTGACAAGGAGAGGCGCCATGCTTGACCTCATGCTCACCAACAGGGAAGGACTGGTTGGAAATGTGATGCATCAGGGTATCCTTTATTGCAGCAATCATGATATGGTCAAATTTGAGATCCTCAGGACAGTGAGAAGGGTGTGCAGCAAGCTCACTGCCCTAGACTTCAACAGATCATTATTTGGCCTCTTTGGGACCCTGTTCAGTAAGGTTTCATGGGATATAACCCTAGAGGTTAGGGGGGCCCAAGACTGTTGGTTGGTATTCAAGGATCACCTACTACAAACTCAGGAGTGCTGCATCCCAACTACAAGGAAGTGCTGCAGGAGGGCCTTGGTTCTCCTTGGATGGATAAGGAGCTGATGCAGAAAATTTGAAGGAAAAAAGAGGCTTATGAAAACTGGAAGCAATGACAGGCGGCCTGGGAAGAATACAGGGATGTTGTCTGTGAAGACAGGGACAAAGTTAGGAAAACTAAGGCCCGCTTAGAACTAAGCTTGGCTAGGGATGTAAAAGTTAACCGGAGAGGATTCTAAGGGTACACTGCAAATAAAAGACAGACTAGGAACAACATGGGCCCTCTCCAGAAGCTATCAGGAAAACTGGCTACCCTGGATTTTGAGAAGGTTGAGGTTCTTAACGACTTCTTTGCCTCAGTCTTCACTGGCAAATATTCTGACAACACTACCCAAGAAAGAAGGCAGAGACCAGGACTGTGAGAATGAAGACCCTAGGCCCACTGTAGGAAAGGATCAGGTCTGAGACAATCTTAAGATCCAAAAAAGTACACAAGTCCATGTGACCTGATGAAATATATCCACAGGTCCCAAAGGAGCTGGTAAATGAAGTTGATAAGCCACTGTCCATCATATTTTAAAAATCATAGCACTCAGGTGAAGTTCCTGATGACTGGAAAAAGAGAAATATAACCCCTATTTTCAAGAAGGGAGAAATGGACAAGGCAGGGATCTAAAGACCAGTCAGCCTCACCTCTGTGCCTGGCAAAATCTTGGAGCAGATTCTCCTGGAAGGCATGTTGAGGTACATGAAAAACAACAGGGTGGTTGGTGACAGCCAGCATGGCTTCACTAGGGGGAAATCCTGCCTGACCTTCTATGGTAAGACTACGGAACTAAGACAAGTGTAGAGCAGTTGATGTTATCTACCTGAACTTGGGCAAATAGCCACATGACATCCTTGTCTCTAAGTTGGAGAGTCATCAATTTGATAGGTGGACCACTCGGTGGATAAAGAACTGGCTGGATGGCCACACGCAAAAAGTTGTACTCAATGGCCAATGTCCATCTGAAGACCAATAACGAGTGGTGTCTCTCAGGGATTGGTATTGGAACCGGTCTTGTTCAACATCTTTGTCAGTGACATGGACAGTGGGATTAAGTGTGTCCTCAGCAAGTTTGCTGATGAGACCAAGCTGTGTGATTCGGTTGATATGCTGTAAGGTAGGAATGTCATCCAGAGGGATTTTGACACGTTTGTGAGGTGGGCCGGTGCCAACCATGATGAAGTTTAACCATGCTAAGTGAAAGGTCCTGTAACTGGATCAGAGCAATCCCAGGCATAGCTACAGGTTGATCAGAGAAGAGATTCAGAGCAACCGTGCAGAGAAGGACTTGGGGGCGTTGGTTGATGAGAAAATGAACGAGTCGGCAGTGTGCGCTTGCAGCCACACTGTATCCCGGGCTGCATCAAAGGTCGACGGAGGTGATCCTGCCCCTCTACTCTGCTGTTGTGCAACCCCACTTGGAGAATACTTCAAGTATATATTCCAAGTGTGCAGTGCTGGTGTTCTCAACATCAAAAGGACATGGAACTGTTGGAACAAGTCCAGAAGGGGGCCACAAGTATGATCAGGGGACTGGAACACTTCCCTTATGAAGACAGGCTGAGAAAGTTGGGGCTGTTCAGTCTGGAGAAGAGAAAGCTGCATGGAGACCTCATAGCAGCCTTCCAGTATCTGAAGAGGGGCTTGTAAGGATGCTGGGGAGAGACTATTCATTAGGGACTGTAGTGGTAGAAGAATAGGCAATTGGTTCAAACTTAAATAGGGGAAGTTTAGATTGGATCTGAGGAAGAAATTCTTTACTGTGAGGGTGGTGAGGCACTGGAATGGGTTGCCTAGGGAAGTTGTGAATGCTCCATTGCTGGCAGTGTTCAAGGCCGGGTTAAACAGAGCCTTGGGTGGCATGGTTTGGTCGCGGTGCCCCTGCCCATGGCAGCGGAGCTGGAACTAGATGATCTTAAGGTCCTTTCTAACCCTAACTATTCTATGATTCTGTGATTCTATGGTTCTATGATTGCAGCTTGTTGGTATATTTTCACCCATATGTAAGTAATGGCACTGAATATAACAGAATGCCCACAGGAGCTAAAGTTTGCAGAACCTCACTTTAAAAAAAAAGGATCCAGTTTTTGATCTCTAATCTAATTACGCCAAAATAATTATGCAGTAGGAATGAAGTCCTAGTCTAAGCAAGACTGTAAATACATTAATAGTTTAAACCATGTGGAAATCTAATTAGTTTCTATGAGAGTATATATAAGTTTTCAATTTCTTCTTTCACTGTCATCCTTTCTGGACTATGGTTTATTGAGGTGTGAGACTTGTTATCCTTAATTACAGATAAATTCACATGGTCTGATTGATTAACAGCTGCTTTGACTTCTGTACTTTTAAAGGAGCATAGATCTATGTTGGCATGGAAACATTCTCATGGGAAATAAAATTTCCATCTTTTTCTGGCTAAATCACACCCTAAGTCCCCTGCCTAAGCCACTAGAAATTCTCCAGGAAATCATATCTTCAAAGTTTTGCATTAGCTTATTAGAAACCAACCTTTTGAACTTTTGCTTAATAAAGGGTGCAAAACTGTTAAGAACATTTACAAAAAAGATATATTACAGTAAAAGTGTAACTTTATGATAGCTGGGTATTACAAGGAGCAGACCCAAGAGAAAGTGCTTTACTAGTAAATGTGGAAGTGGATGGAAGATTGAATTCTGTTAGTTTTTTTTTTAATTAACATAAATAAAGTGAAAGAGATGTTAAACTAATTTTATGCATTCTAAACTAATTCTATCCTTTTGTTTTCTGACATGCTGGTTTTGACTGGGATAGAGTATTGTTCTCCATAGTAGCCAGTATGGTGGTTTTTTTTGGATTTGTGCTAGAAACAGTGTTGGTAATGCAGAGATTACTCATTATTGCAGAGTCCAGGCATTTTCTGCCTTGCACCCCACATCATCATTGACCACACTGCAGATGCACAAGAAGTTTGGAGGGGACATAGCCAGGACAGCTGACCCCAACTAACCAAAGGGATATTTCATACCATCTGACATTATGATCAGCGTATATAGATGAGGGAGAAAGAAGGAAGGGGGAATGATTTGTGTCAAGGCATTGGTCTGCTCAAGTCACTGTTACCTACATGTGATGGAGTCCTGACTTCTGGGGATGGCTGAACACCTGCCTGTTCATGGGAAGTACTGAATTATCTTATTGTTTTGCTTTGCTTGCACATGTGGCATTAGGTTTACCTACTAAACTGACTCGATCTCAACCCAAGAGTTTTCTCACTTTTACCCTCTGATTCTATCCCTCATCCCACCCGGGGGGGGGGGGGGGTGGAGAGTGAGCCAGTGGTTGCATGGGCCTTAGTTGTTGGCAGGGTTTAAACTACAACACCTAGCAAGGATGTGGGCACAGGAATTTCTCTATATTCATAATGTCCTTCAGGCTTCCCAGAACGATTTCCCCTGTATTTTAATTCAGCTAATAATTTGTGAGTGACTATTTTCATAGCTGTTACACTGATATTACAAGTGGTGATAGGCTACTTATAAAATGGGATTGTGTAATTCACATGTGAAGGGTAAGGTGCTTTGAATTTCTCCCTTTTCACATATACTGTTATTTAAATTCTCTGAGAATTAAGTCCTGTGGTTCCAAACAGCAATAACTGTGTGATGACTGAATAGTGGGAGATCGAGAGAGAGCATCACAGAGGATCTGAAGAACGGTGCAAAATATGTTATGTGATAGTTTTTTTCTCATTGGAGAATGTAATTTACTTTAACGTTTTCAATAAGAATAAATACACAACTGATTGGATAGCTGAATAGTGCCATTTACCTTTGAAATATATTGAGGTCAAGAAGTTACTAAAACTTATAAAAATATTACACATTTAAATGACATATGGTAACCAACACTTAAGCTAAAACATAAAGCTGAAAATTCTTCTTTAACTGCAAGTAAATGACTCCTTAAGAATCATCTAATGCATCTTTACTCAGCTGTGGACAGAAAATATGAGAGTAAATGGACCATTTGCCTATTCTAAGGGCTTCAGTGAAATTATAGTTTGTTATTTGGGATTTCTGGGTTTGGAAATAAACTAGCAGAGCATATTTCTTCTGCAGTTTTATTCTTTTTCAAAATTCCATGTGAAAAGGCCATCAACTATGCTTGCTAAACTTAAAATAATGACAGTCAAGTTAGGTGTTACAGAAAACACTATAAAAATAAAAAAGTAATTTATGGTGTCCCATCTCAGATAATTTCAGTACATTTTGCTTAAGCAGCAATCTGATATGCATCCAGGTAACATTTCTGAGCTCAATGAAACAGCATCCAGACTGGTGCTTTTCAGCAAACAACAGACACAGCAGCATCAATAATTGAGTTTCATCTTATATACCAACATGTTATGAATGACTTTGATTTATTCTATACAAAGTTGGTGGTTTAGAGCATGCACCTAGAAATGCCTAGAATGCTCTGTCTGATCTTACTGGCAAATCTGAAAAGGAATATATCATGGAAAACAAAAACTGTTTTCTTCAAAAAACAGTTGCAAAAAATTCCTATTTAATTTATGAGTCAGTTCGTGCAAATATATGTGGAGACATATTAATGTGCACACACAAAAATACATCCTTCATCTTGACCAACTTTTGTCATGGACTCACAGAATATCAACAAATGACACACAAGTGGACTTGTGACCGACAAGAACATGTGTTTCTCTCTACCAAGGGAGGTTGCTTTCTCAGTAAAATTCCAGATAATCAATACTTGCATGTCTCAGAGGAGAGAAAAGATTTTATTGTTAGAATCATAAATTAAACATGGAGCAAAAGTGTACTATATTTAAAGAAATATCCTTACATTTGCTGATCAGCATGAGCAAAAAAAGAGCAGAGAGTGTGACTTAGTGATGTAAAATAGGAGGTAATACATCAGCCTAAAAAATTCTTGGCAATAGTCTCATTTTACTCATGTTACATGTAAGACTCAAGATTCACTTGCTCTCCCAAGAACTAAACCTTCTTCTATACTCCAGTACACCAAGCCTAGTCAACAGCGTTGGAGACGAGGCAGTTCCTTACTTACTTTCAACTCATACAAAATGAATAACTTCAGGGCTGTTTCCATGTCTAATATACAAAAAACAGACCGACAAGCATATTCGGTGGAAATTATTTTCTATGGATTATTGTTCCATCTGTAAAGTGAAGCTGCCATCAAGTGCACATGTGCTTTTCAATGGTTAGAATACAATGCTTGGCTGAAAATGAAGTTTTGCATATAAAGAAAGAGACAATGGCTTATGCTATCTTACAATCTAGACAAAAGAAACAGTATAATCCATGATAAATTCTAGTTTATTCTCATTGTGAATGCTCCATTGCTGGCAGTGTTCAAGGCCGGGTTGGACAGAGCCTTGGGTGGCATGGTTTATTGGGAGGTGTTCCTGCCCATAGCAGAGGGGGTGGAACTAGATGATCCTTAAGGTCCTCTCCAACAATAACTATTCCATGCTTCTATGATTCTATGACCTTGATTTCTTTAGCCTCTAATCAAAAACCAAGGTGTCAATGCCCTGTTCCTATGTTCTTGAAAAGGCTGCTGTTTCTATAGATGCTATAATTCATATATAAAATTTGCTGAAATTTTCATTTCTGTGACTCAACGCTGTGATAAGAATAGAACTAAAAGTCAGGTAAGCTGTTGCACAGAAGGCTGAAGAGACCACATCTGTCCCCCATAAAAGCAAAATTTACATATCCTTCTGCAATCTAGTGATTAGATGTGAGTCCTGAAATGCTAGGTCCTGTGCTCTAATAATTAGCAGAGGAGATTGGACAGGTTTCTTGTTCAGGGGGCAGTATTTGTAACACATATTCAACACAATGTGACAGGGACACAAGAGAAGCATAGTATTACTGAGACTGACTAAAGTACCCTGTGACCAATTGTCAGGAAACTGTACTCTCATTCATCATCTACTCACAAGGGGCTAGCATGGGAGTCTCAATGAATGAAATAATCAACAAGGATAATTAAAACATGTAATTCTTTTTTTCAGTTCAGGCTTTGGCACAGTAAAGAGTTGCTAATGGGTTAGAAAGACGTGTTTTGAGGGATCACAAGTGTCTTAAACTACTTTTCTGAGTGACCAGATCCGATGATGTCTGGAATTTTTTTTAAGGGACTGTCTTCTCCCCTAAATTGAAATCAAACTTCGAATTAGAAAGCATATAAAGAATCTCAAATGTAATAATCTCTTTCAATGTTGCTGAAGTAAAATGCATATATATTTTAAATAAAATTTGAGAACAGAAAGTGTCAGGCAAAGATATTTCATGAAACATCTCTGATTATTACTGGTTTTTTTCAGGTCAGTTTTCAGTTCCATTTGAGGTATTCTTTATGTCTATATTTTAGCAGGAATATAAAATATGATTAACTCAGAAGAAGCAGTATGTAATACAGGAAAATTCTTTAATACTGGAAATAACTGCTGTTATATTAAACACTAACTTAAAAATCTTTCCATATTGTTTTTCTCTTTTTGCCACAGAACCCCTCTTAAAGGAAATGAATTGAAGAGTATCTTCTTTTTCCTTGACAGGCTTTAAAAACTGAAGCAAAGAAAAAGAAGCAGAAAGGTCCTTTCTTATATGTTAAGCATGAAAAGAGAGAAATATTAAAACCAGGTAATATGTACATTTGTGCTTGCTTTCACAGAAAGAGAATATTTCTTCATGAACTGCTCTACTGTTGGAGAACTCTTGTTATAGTCTCACAACTAACTTCACTGTGTGCCAAGTTAATCTGTTTTTATATAATGCCAAACAATCAGTAATGGGGAGAAAATATCATGTAGCAAATGGCAAAACTACAATTCAGACAGCTATCAATGATTAATTTTCCCCTAGGTTTTCCCAGGGGTGGTCAGTGAGAAAAGGAGAAAAAGATTCAAGCTCTATCGTTCCTATAGAGACCTAAAAAGTTAATAAATGGGTAAATAAAAAATCGGTAAATAAAAAATCAATAAATTATTTCTTGTGTTGGTTTGTAAAATGTGCTATACTTTTCACTAGTTAATTATCATTGATCTGTTAGGAAATAGGGAAAAGGAAAAAAGCAATCACAAAGCTGATTCCAGACACAGTTCCTTTTCTCAGTCTGGCATTGCAGCTTCTATCCGTCAAAGGATCAGGCTTAGGAATTATGCATTAGCAATCTGGTCTTTAAAATCTTAACAAAAGTATTATACAAGAGAATATTTTGTGCTCAGACAAGGTTTGTTTTCTTTTGAAGCATGCCTGCATCATTAGCAACCCATGGCATTAAGCTCATAGATCACATCCAAAACATTAATGTTATTCTCAGAGAAATTGCTTTCTAAATGTTACTTGGAACAAACTTTAACCCCTAATTGTCCACCAGGAGCTCTAAATCTAAGTATCCGTTCATTCAGATGTCCCCAAAATGATGAATATGCTAATGAAGAACAAACGGAAAGACTCTTGGTCATAACTTGCCCTTACACAGACTTCGCTATCACAAGCCTGTGCAGGGGTAGAATAATTCTGACAATCTAAATTGGCTTGTTTGTTTTTTCTTTTTTAAAACATTTATTGGACTTTTTGTACAAAGAAGGCTGCTTTGACCCTGATCTTACCCAGATGAATTTATAATTTAATAGTCAGTGGTACATTTTGAGAGGGAGAAGGTATAAATTTGTATTGATACAAAAAGGTGGAAATTAAACCCTTCTATATATTTCTGGGCAAGTATTCCACCACTAGTAATGCCTAGGAATGGTGATCAACTGCATGTTTTGAGGTGCCTAACCTTTTATCACATGTTCAGTACATTGAAAATGAGACAAAGAGCAAAGATCCAAATTTCTCATAGGAATTATTCATCTGTGTTTCTGACACTACCGAAGGTAATGTTAAGCCCACTATGCTGATGATTATTTGGGTAAATTATGCTCTGATGTAAGTGCACTGTCATTCTGATATCACTAAAGATGGCAGATTAAGATAAATAATTAAAGGTTCCTCCAGCACATAATGAAATAAATGTCTGAATTCCCAAAGTTTTGATGGAGTTTGTCTTGCACTCTAAGCCACCAGTAACTGTACTGCCTAGACACTCAGGTCTCCCCCAGAAAATCTCCCCAGGAAACCAGATAGGTTTCTACAAAATTTCTGGTCTATTAGCAAACTGATATACATCAAATCAGCTTAGCACCTATCTCAGTATCTCATGTTGAAGCCCTTTTGGAGACTTCAGCCTACTTGCCACTTTGTAGGTCTTCCCTAAGACAAGAAATACAGTTTAGTAAGTTAAAGAAAACTGAGTACTCAGTAACTGAGTATTCTCACTATTGAGAACTGAATATTCTCCTCCAAGTAGCTGCAGATGTGTAGTTTACTTAGAGCTACTCATTTGAACTCTCTTACATACTCACACTACATATGAGGACTTAATCAGTTTTCAACTAAAATTACTGAAATGAAGGGGCAGTACATGAAGTATGTTTAAAAAACAAATCAAGAATATAAAAGCCTCACTAAGTGCTGGGGGGAGATGCACTAACAGGAATCTTCAGAGGAAAACTGAGGATCTACATGTAGTCTTATTTTTGTGCTCTACAGAAGTCCAAGAAGAAATTCAGTTTGCAGTGGCAGTGAATTTAAAGTCCCACTACAGTGTGCCAAAACATGCTTAATCTTAATACCAACAGTAAAAGGAATCTTGACATATAAGAGGCATTTATATCTTGAACTCATCAAATCAACTATAATAGACATTAGATAAAATAAGTGATCATTCCACCCACAAATAATTGGAAAAAAATCTGAACAATCCCACTGTATTCCTTCATTTTTAGCAAAAAATGGAATTGAGACTATTATCAAATATACATACTTTACTAAGTAAATAGCATAAATTATGAGGAGCTTAAGTACTGTTAAAAAAAGCAAAGGGGTTATGGAACAATATTTGAGTTTGTAAATTTAACAAATTATAAAGTCCTGTCAAGTAAGTATGTCTTCATATTTCATTCCATAAAGTCTTGTCACAAATTGTGTTCTTTTCCAAATGATCTTGTCAGCATAGAGTAAAACTTACTAATAGGATTAAAATTATGAATGCTTTGAATACTGATAGCTGTTTAACACTGAACTGCTTTCTATAATGATTACAATTTAACAGGAGTCATGAAATCTTGTTAAAGGTCTCAGTGGTCTGTAATGGTAGAAGTCTTAGAAGGTCACTGGGAACACTTTTATTACACATGGTGCTCTTCATTACAGTTAGACTTAAAGAGAATAGCTTCAGTAACCAAATAGAGCCTTTAGGATCATATTGAGTTTAATACTAAAACTTCATTGCTTTAAAAACCCTGTTCTGAATTAACTTTCATACTAATCAAACAATACACATTGATGCAACCTTTCAGCTTTTTTTCTCTTGAATTATATTCAATAATTGTCATACAATCAAAATACTTATTATTTTTTTTTACCAGAAGTGCAAACCCAATAATTAAAAATCCTTGTACCTTGTGCAACGGGTGTATTAGAAACCCATGGAATCACAGTCTGGATGAGATTGGAAGGGACCTCTGGAGGTTATCTTTTCTACCCACTCTGCTCAAACAGGGCACTTAGAACAGGCTGCTCAGGAGCATGCCTGGTGTGCTTTTGAGTATCTCCAGAGGAAGATGTAACTTCCTCTCTACAAAACCTGTTCCAATATTTGAGCACCCTCACCATAAAAAGCTGTTTTCTGATGTTCAGATGAAACGTCTGTGATCAGTTTGTATCCACTGTCCCTGGTCCTGTCACTGTGCACCACTGAGAGCCTAACTCCCTTATCTTTCAGGCATGAATACACATTGATAATATGCCCCTGAGCCATCTCTTCCCCAGGGAGAAGTCTCAACTCTCTCAGCTTTTTCTCATTTGCTCCAGGCCCTTAATCATCTTTGTGACCCTTCACTGTAATCTCTACAATATTTCTGGGGAGCCTGTCACTGGACATAGTTCTCCCAGTGTGGCCTCACCAGTGTGGAGTAGGGAGAAGGATTATCCCCCTCAGCCTGCTGGCAGCACTTTTCCTAGTGCAGCCCAGGGTACCTTTAGTCTTCTCTGATACAGGGACACAGCTGTCTGATTTTCAACTTGGTGTCTACCAGAACCCTCAGGTCCTTTTCTGTAAAGCTTCTTTCCAGTCAGACAGTACGTACGTTGACAGAGAAATGTTTAGAACTTCTATGTTATCTTTGAGCACCTGCCTAAACCCTTGTTAAAACATCCTTACACATAAAAATATGAAGTTAGTAATAAAACTATTTTGACACAGTGTCCAAATTGAACAAACAATAAGACTGTGCTCATTTGACCATTAGAAGGAACATTTTAAAGAAAAGATAAAATCTGAATATACACTTACAGGAAGCAATATCTGCTGCTGCATTTCATGAGATTTTTCTTTCAGGCTATGTGAGTGAGAAAAGCTTTAAGTTATTATTGTGTTCATCTTTTCATCTTCAAACTTTCTAATTTGACCTGATGTTATTCTTCTACCCTTTCCATTACAGCAGTGACATACTTTTGGCATCAGTAGTCGCATTTTTATAATCTTGCAATTACTTTTAAATAATTATGAAATAAATTGATTTGGAAGCAAATAAGTCTCTAATCTGTTATTCTACTCCTCAAAAAATTCTGATCCCTTTATTGGAATCTCCATCCTTGAATCTAAGCAAAGCTTTTTATTTCTTTCCTTTTTCACTGAGTATACAGATTTATTAATTGTCACTATCTGACTCTTTCAGGTTATTTTTCTATCTGAGTTGTTGTATTTTAAGCAAGTAAAAGATTTCCCATTTAGAATATTTTTACAAATACTGTTCTTTGTAGAGAGAAAGAAAACAAATCAAGATAAATATTCTCTTGATTATAAACAAATTTACCAATTAGAGCTCAGCAAAAATCTTTTCTTGTCCAAGCTACTCAGAATGGGAAACAGGAATCAAAAGGAATTGGAGAACTGGAGAACAACGGACATAAAAAATAATAATAATAAAAATACATGCAAACATTTTCCAATATTTCATTAAATATTTTAGCTTTGATTACTAAACAGGAATATGGGATTTACACAATAACCTGTGGGTAATGCCAACTGAAAAAGCAATGTTGCCAAACCTGTTCTTTGTTTCTTTCCCTAAAATCTCTCTTGATAATAAGTCTTTTTTAATGTCACTGATGAAATTATGCATAATATAAAAATTTTAATATGTCTATCATTGACTGTAATATCAGGTAACAAAACTGTTACAAGGGCTAAGACCTGTTGGCCATGCTTGTGTTTATCTTTTCTTTTTAAATGAACTTTTGCTGCAGTATTTTGATTTCAAAGACAATTGAACTGATACAGATTACCCAGCACAGCAGGATCTTTCCCATATAAAACTTTGGGAGAGTGTAGAAATATTGCTATATGATGGTTGGTGCTTTGAATGAAGATGTTTGAGTGTAATGTTTGGCAGTAGCTTGTTTGGAAAGCACAGGCAGTCAATAGTGCCCTATAGCCTGGTTTACTCACCTGTCAAACAAGATTATTTACTTCCTCAAAGGCTCAGTAAGGCTTAGTGAATACATGTAACAAGCCCTAGAAATTCCAGGTGAACATCCCTGTACGAAAGGGTAAAGTGTCACCATGAAGCAGGCTCTGGGAAACGCAAGAAAGCCCCATGCCAGAGCACTGGGAACTGCCAAAACAAACCAGAAGCTGAAGATCTGTCACCAGATCTTTTTATGCCTGGGTTTCACTGTCAGATACCTGACTCACTAGCTTTACCAGGATTACAGCTTTTACAGGATTACCTTTCCCCTCCCAGCCCCACATCTCCTCTGTCCTTCAAGTGTTTATTTCATCCCCTACTCTGTACGTTAAACGTTAGGAGCTGATGGTGTTAGCAGTTTTGCTAAGACCTTACACTACCCTTATGGTAGTGTTAGGGGGAAAATATTCGCCCACAGAAAATTTCCATCTGATTCCCATAAGAGAATTTCAATGTTATTTTGTCTAAATCCTGTTGTTCCCAGACCTTGTCATTTCTATCCCCTTTGTGGGCAGCTCCTCCTATCATTGCATGGAATAAAGCCTATTTGTCAGGGACCTATTGCAGATTGTGCCCTTTACAGGACATGTAAGCTTGTGCTGCATCGGCAATAAAAAGAGCTGTGTAGAAGCATAAAGAAAGTACCATCTTTGAAGAAGGATAAAAAATTCCTGCAGTCAGTGACAGACATTAGAGGATTGTAGACATTAGAGCATATGTAGGGATCTTGACTTTAACTTCCTCTTCCAGACATTACTACACAAAGAGATTCTCATTTCTAGTGAGTTAGCATTTCATTGTTGTGCAGCTGTTTAATGCTGTTTTCTTTTGACAAATGGCATCTTTTCAGTTAAATAAATCAAGTTAAAACAAATTGTGTGAGAAACTGGTTAGCTAATAACCATGTAAAAGCTTAAAACCTGTTTGTAGAAATAAAGGTAAAGTAATGGAAACCGACTCAGGAAAACTATGTAAGTGGAGCTGGAATCCCCTTCTGAAGGTGCCTGCATATGGCTGCAGATAGGCTGTATGTTTATAAGTGTATTTATTCAAACTGCTTCTGTTCTGGTATTCATCTGAAATGAGAGCCAAATTGCTCAGAGAACAAAGGTCAAATTCAATCTTCAGACAGGCATCTTCAGTTCCTGCTTGTTTAATGAGAGCTGAACTTAGAGGGCAGTGCTGCTTCCCAAGTGTTGCCAATGTAGCTGAAGTCTTGAAGTAATAGAGTCTCAGGGGAGGCCTTGTTCTTCTGAAAATTTCACATAAATTTCAGCTGAAGTGATTCAGAAGCTAAAATCAATCCTGGCACAAATATCCAAGCTTACTGTTGTCTTTTTGGTTGTTTTGAACAGTAGGCCATAGGGATATAGTCAATATTGTACTGAGTGACTATATTGAATTTTTTTAACATAAGCAAGGTCTCAGCCCTTCAACTAAATTCATTATAGGTTGGGTTATAAATAAAACTATGATACGATGTTGTATTTCTCACCGTAACACCCTCTTTTGTTTTGATATATTTAGAAGTGAAATTGTCTCTGGCAGGACAGGAAAAATTATGCTTGGATGGGGGAAAAATACTTTTATAGTCTTGGAGAAATCATGGATAGTAGTCTTCAAAGTGTAGCTTAACAGACATTTCACACTGGTAGATCTGTTCCTCTGTAAACTACATGAGTGGAAGAAACCTCTGAATATGAAGTTAGCAAATGCTCAGTAGGAGTATAATAAAGTCTTCAAGAGTTATTCTCTGCACAGCTACCCTCACCAAGCATGATTCAACCCTGCACAACTCCT
>JASSUY010025322.1:30240-48334 GCA_032466535.1 Forpus xanthops
CAGACTTAGTATTTTGCATCCCTAGGCTGTGAGCATGAAGCTTGGGTCTCCTTCAGTGCCTGGTTCTGCTAGAATTGAGAGGGTCAAAGCAAGATTGTTTCTTCTACAGCCTGACTAACTATACTGCTGACAATAGATGTCTATGGATGAAACTGCCTTTTGGCATCAAGAGATAGGAACATGAGGAAAAGGAGGATAAGGGTGTGTTGAGATGGACAAATCTAGGCTTGTGCGTTGTGGCTGGCATGTTGGCATGTTGGACAAAAAATGGGTATCTAGCAAAGGCTGCAGGGGAAGATACAAGAGGAGAAAAGGGGGAAAACTCCAGTACAAAATGGAGCCCCTTTGTTTTCCCAGAAATATTTCTGAAACACATATGTCATCAAGTTGTCATGGCTATAGTCATGAAAATAATAGAAATAGCACAGATCCTTCCTGTCTATGTGATCATAAGATCAGTGCTCCTCAGAGGGTTTTGGGAAAGGGAGAAATTAATCACAAAGTAATAGGCTGACTTCCTGTGCCACAACTGTAAGCATGAGTCGTCTAGGAAACATGAGATCAAAGTTTTGCAACTTGTCAGCATTTGTGTTAACCTGAGCCAGGTTCTTCAAATGTAGCTATTTATATCTGAGGGCAGCCTTACATGAAGAATGGAGGTGGTATTTGACCAAAAAAAAAAAAAAGAATTTTTAAAGAATTCAAATTTTGGACATCCCAAGTCAGCAGCTGAGTCTTCACAGGAGAGGAGGCTACCATCCAAATTGTCCCCATCACCTGTGACACCACTCACTATATCCCTGCAAAACGTTTTTACATCTGGATTCAGATCCAAATTGATAAATGACACTGAAAGAGTTTTATTGTACTCTTTGCTATGATTTCATAAGAGTGTTTCTTTCTCAGTTTTCTAGGTTAGAGCATAATCCTGATGACAGATTGAGACTATAAAATTAATAGAAAGTTGTTTTTTTTTTTTTTTTTTTAGGAAAGCCTTTCCCTAAACAATTTCTTATTACCAAAGAAAACGCATGCCAGAAAATTTCATCATGAAGAGCAGCTGCTTCAAGTCCCCTTGTATTCCTCATTGGATGATCCTTCAAAATCATTTGCTTAATCTTTAAAGGCTCTTTTCAAATCAAAGCAGCAATTCCTGGGAATTTGAAAGTGTGCAGACCTTCGTTTCTGTTCAAGAGGAAGATCTTCTACCACATTGTTCACTAGTTCATCTTCATAAGCTTTAATACTGCCTTTGCTGCATGACAGGCAGACGGCCATGATTTTGCTGACTTCAATTGCATGAACATGGAAACAGTTTCCCATTAGGAAAAGTGTTTGAGAAGTTTATAGATTTGCTCAAATACAGACAAAATCCTTCTAATCCTTAAACTGCTCTTGAAATGTCGAATAAAGGGGGAAAAAGGGGGAATAAGGGGGTGAGGGAGTAGACATTCATTGAGGCAATTGAAACACATCATGTCAGACTTTTCAAACAATTTTGTTTTAATTTGACCATTCAGTTTCTTTCTTGTATAATAAGAAAACTACAACTAGAAACAGGATATAGTTTTATATTCAACCAGAAATATATTTTTCAGCAATTTCAAGCCTCCGACCAACTGTAGCTTGTAATAATAAAATAGGAATGTGGCTTCCTAAAAGGTTAAAACATTGCCAATTTAACTTGAACTTCAAACCCACTTCCACTAGGAAAAGGATTATTTGGATTGTAAAGTTCAAACATATTCCTCCCTCACTTTTGTATATGTTAGCTGTTCCCAGTCTGACTAAAGCCGTGTAAAGGAATAACTGAGTTACTATTTAATGAGTTTTTAAAGAAATTATGCAAGAATGTAAAAATTGAGCTTGATTTATTGCAATTTCAGAGAAGCAAAAATGAAAACTAATATCTTTTTTATAAATTTAGGTTTTTTTAGTTCACTATTAGCCCCAGACTACTTATAGTAAGAATACTGCTTTACCTAAAAACGTCTCCTGTGTTCATTTACTGCAAGGGTGAGAAAGGGTGCCAAAAATACTCCTTGAAGAATAAGGCAGGATTGCAATAAAACATGAAAAGAAAATAAGAAATAAAAGAATAAGAAGACGCAGTACCCAATAAACTCTTACAAATCAGCTGATCACCAATACTACTTTGCATTTGTTTTAGGTTTGATGGTTTGTCATTCTGAAAGAATTTTAGTCTTCAAACTTACTATTCCATTCTCTGCAAGGAAGCAGAAGTATGGTACCAATCAAATGCTTCACCACTTCAGTTTCTGAGCAGCAGTTAAGCATTTAAGCCATTTTTGCTCTAAATAAAATATGACTGTATTGCCTTCATCAGGTGCCAATGAACACCTAACTATTAGGAGCTAATTAATTCAAGTCACTTCTTCCTTCTACATGTATAGATGATATGTCATTCACAGAGGACTGTAAAAGCAGGAAGACAGCTAACACCTGGAAAGCTAATAAGTAGCCCTTTTGGAGAACTTCGTAAGTTCGGCTGAATGTTCTCCAAGGTTGAATTTAAAAAGTACATTAGTATGGAGTGATAAGGTCATTAGTTCAAAAATGCATTCCCCTTCTGCTTTCCCTTGACTTTTATAACATACAAAGCAACTGAAACAACAAGTTGGGGCAGTTAAGGTAGCTCTGTGAATAGCAGTAATTCAGAAGGTGGTAAAAACAGTAATTTGGAAAGGAACAAAATTGATCTCTTAAATTTTTTTTAAACTCAGAAGTTTGTTTTATTGTTTTTGAGAATTCTTCAAAGAGAATGTAAAAAATCCTCTACAATACTTTGAGAAATATAAAATTAATTCTCTTATCACCAAGATGCACCCTTGGCACCAGAGCACCAAGGCATTAGAAATACCCAGAGATTAGACTTTGTTTATGTTTCTAATCAGAGACACATAGTTTAGGTACCCTAGACCCATGGTTTTGGATTTGCAAAAACAAATGGCTAATGGTTTCAGAAATGTCTTACATAAACAAAATCCAAATGAGATTTTCTTTTAGCTTGGAAATGAAAGAAGAACCGATCTGAAACATAAGGTCTCTCAGAAAGCACAAATGGCCCATTTAAAATCATTTAAGTGCTCATACAACTACATTTAGGTGCATGCAGCACTTTTCCAGATGTAACAGAAGGAGCACAGATTTTCTTGCAAGATTTCAATTAGAGAATTTTTAATTGGAGAGACATCAATTTGATGGCTGGACCACACAGTGGATAAAGAACTGGCTGGATGGTCGCACACAAAGGGTTGTGTTCAATAGCTCAATGTCCAGCTGGAGACCAGTAACAAGTGGTGTCCCCCAGGGATCGAGGATGGGACTGGACTTGCTTACCATCTTTGTCGGTGACATGGATAGTGGGATTGAGTGTGCCTTCAGGATGTTTGCTGATGACACCAAACTGTGTGGTTCAACTGATACACTGGAGTGAAGGGATGACATACAGAAGGATCTTGACACGCTTGTGAGGGGAGCTGATGCCAACCTGATGAAGTTCAACCATGCCAAGTCCAAGGTCCTACACCTGGGTGGTAGCAATTCCAGGAACAGCACAGGTTAGGCAGAAAAGAAATTCAGAGCAGTCCTTCAGAGGAGGCCTTGGTTGTGTTTGTGTATGAAAAAATGAACATGAGCCAGCAGTGTTTGCATGCAGCCCAGAAAGCAGCTGTATCCTGGGCTGCATCAAAAGGAGCATGACCAGCAGGTTGAGGGAGGTGATCCTGCCCCTCTCCTCTGCTCTCGTGAGACCTCACTTGTAGTATTGTGTACAATTCTGGTGTCCTCCACATAAAAAGGGCGTGAAATTGTTGGAACAAGTCCAGAGGAAAACCATGAGGATGATCGGGGATTGGAGCACCTTTTGTTTGAAGATAGGATGAGAAAGTTGGGACTGTTCAGCTTAGACAAGAGAAGGCTGAATGGAGACCTCACAGCAGCCTTCCAATATCTGAAGGGGGGGTACAAGAATACTGGGGAGGGACACTTCCTGGGGGACTGTAGTGATAGGACAAAGAGTAATGGGTTCAATCTTAAAGAGGGGAAGCTTAGATTGGGTATGAGGAAGAAATTTTTTACTGTAAGGGTGGTGAGGCACTGGAGTGTGTTGCCCAAGGAATCTGTGAATGCTCCATCCCTGGCCGTGTTCAGGGCTGAGTTGGGCAGAGTCTTGGGTGACCTGGTTTAGTGTGTGGTGTCCCTGCCCATGGCAGGGGTTGAAACTAGATGATCTTAAGGTGATTTCCAACCCTAACTGTTCTACGATTCTGGAATTGTGTGAACATAAAGGCATAGCAAGTGTTTTTCACAAATGTATTTAACTTAAAAAGGCCTAGAATTCTTTTGGAAAGTTAAGTCTATCATCTTGAGTCTAGGTCTTAGTCCTTGCTTGTTTGGTATCTTTATAGCATAATACATTCTAAGTGCCTCTCAATAAATTCAGTATCATTGCAGCAAGTCATAAAGAATGTATCATTATCATCATTTTATAGATTTGAAGACCAAGCACAAGGAGGTCAAGAGACTTTCTGTTGCACCAAGACAAAAAACATTATAACCAGTTGAAAGGTTTCTCAAAAGATTGTACTATCTGCCTGGTTTGCTGTGAACCAAGACTCCAATCTTCACTGTAAGCTTACATCCATGAGCCACTTCATTCACGGTTTAAGACTGCTTATGCTACCAATGCACACTGATACTAGTTAATTTTATAGTTGGAGGTAGTAGCCTTATGAATAATTTTATATAGGGCTTTTTGTTGGATTCTGGTCATTTTTGGGTTTTGGTTTATTTTATATATATATGCTACCATTAACATAGTAGAAAAGTCGTTCTATTCTGTTCTTTCGCTTTGTCAGGCTCACTTTCCTTTTGATATTATCTATATCTATACATGATTTTTATTTTTTTTAGCTCCTTCCATTGGCTTTCCCAGAGATGACATATGCTCATTGCTCATACAAATAACAAACAAATAAGCAAAAAATAATAATAATTAAAAAAAAAATCTATGTACGGACACATGATTATCTAGTTTTGACTTATGCTTCTGCATGTCAGGGATCCAATTGTTCTGGATATGTGTTCTAAATTGAACATAAAATAAACAATAGTCTGGACTTCCAGTTTCAGTATTTTACTGACATACTTCATTTGCAGCTGCAGTTGTAAACTTCCACTAGAATGTAATTTTGACATTACAATTATTTCTTCAAAAATCAATGTGGCTGTCATGATAAATAATAAAATTATCTCAACGCGTTAAGAAAAGTACGAAGCTTTTCCTCTGGTTACAGGACAATTGCGAATATATCTTTTTCCCTGTGTTTGCCTTGACAGATGTCACATTTGTGATAGAACAGGTGAATTTCAATGAGATTTAGATATAAAACTGTGAAGAAGGGGAGTGTATTACCAAATGTTTTACAACAACATATGTTCATGACTAATGGTGTTATTCAAAACCATAAATAACAGATTAAATAGATATCGTGAGTACAGTTTGTCTGGCATCTCTCAATTATACAAGCAGTGGATGTGTATCAAGTTTATGATATTGCATAAATCCTTACTAAACACTATAAAAGGTTTATATTTTTATAACAATATGCAAATAGACCATTTACTTTGCTTACAGCACCATCAAAATAAAATCCCCATAGGGTATCTAGAGAGCAGTAAGGAAAAGTCCTTCAGGAATTTGCCGCTGACCTTTTTATAACTGCTAAGATTCCAGGGTATGGAAATAGGGGATACAAAAATTGCTGCAGTAGCTTCTCTACAACAGCAGATAATGGCAGGTGATGTTTTGGAGGACTGTGTACTTTCTTATACTATTGTTAGCTCCTGATGAACATACTATGTACAAGGACATACTTTTTCTTAACTGGCAAGGTGAATTGAAGCTCTGAAAAAGTACCAGAAACTGAGAGGTGCAGGTCCAGCCTGCTGTCCCACTACAGTGCTCAGGTGATGTGTGCTCAAGGTGAATTTGAATTTCATAGATACTTATTTACGTGGTGAATCAACTCACAGAAGTAACTCTTTGTCCTCACTGACAAGAGGGACCTTTCAGCAGCTAAACACCTACTCTTTGAGATACACTATCGTGTATTACCCGTCGTCTTCATTCTGACAGGGAATTGAAAAACAAACAGAAGTTGCACTCACAGAAAGCCTTTCATATCAGAAAAATAATGTGTTCTAGGAGGAAAACGACAGCTTCAGAAAGGCTATCATAATAATCTGCATTGGTTTTGTATTTTATCCAATGTTTGTTAGTAGTTTTCACTTCCAAGTAAGCATCCAAACCCAAAGAACACAGGCATTACTGCTTCCTCTATGCTTTAGACTGGTTTAGACTAATGTTTGCACTTCATGTAAGGGGTGCTATTAAGAAGGCAGGCTGCAAATTCACCTAGTCAGCACTGCTTTTGGGCTGATTGTAGAAAAGTCAAGTACAAAGTGGGAAGACTGTGTAGTTGTGAATTTAAAATTGGATCCTGAGAGAATAGTTAACCTGAGTCACTCATTTCTGGACTGAGTTCCTCTACACAAGTTGCTCTGAAATAGAAATTGAAATGCTGAAGGGCAGGACAGTGTTATTGTGAGTCTTGTGAAGAGTGACACCTTAAAGTCAGATGCCTAAACACCTAAACACCAAAGGCATCCCAAATGGAATTTAAAACAGTTTCCTGATGTCAGACTCACTTTATCTTGGTCTAGTTAATGTTTTGGACAGCACTACATGTCTTTCATTGCTTTCTGGGGCACCTCAGAAGTACCCAACTTTTGCTCATGTTACTGTTATTATGTTTCTAAACCATTTCTAGTCAAGAATTAACCAAATCTACACTGAAATCATAGCTATTGTCAAGAAGTAAAGCTGGACAATAGTACCTATATCAGGGTTGTCCAGTTCATTACTCCAAGATCATGCTAACTCTCCTCCAGCTAAACAGCTAAATAAATTTGCAATATAATTGGCCTGCAGACTCAGTAAATGAAGATTTCAAGATGGAAGTGATGCAAAAATGCAAAGGATTATAAGTACTGTACCCTTAAAGAAGTACATCCTGATCTATTTATTAATGTATTTATATTTTTTTAATGCAATTTGCCCTGCTTATCTTCACTACTTAACAGACATGTTTGTTAAAATAAGGGGACATCAGGCTGAAAAAACTTTTGGATAATAAGTAAAATTCATGCATTTTGAAGCCATACTTTTGAAAAATATCAAATTTTTATGCATCAATGTACTGATTGGCAAGTTTGTTTTCTACTCTGAATATGCTCAGTAACAATTATAACTTTGTTATTAATATATTCTTGGTAGTCTTTCATTCATACATCAGCACCAATTTTATTGCTGCACTTTTTTTTTTTTTTCTTAGCTGAACAAAGCCTCATTTTGCTATTTCAGGATCTATGTCTTAATTTTAAGTCATTTATGGACCTTTTTGCTACTGTCTGTGAGGCTGTTTGTGAGTGCATGTGTATACATATGAAAAATTTGTTCAATCCTCATATTTTTTCCATTAGCTTTAGAAAATAACTTCTGGTCTCTATGCAATATAGACATTTTGTTTTCTTTAAATGCAGTTGAAACAAACAGACTTGTAAACAACTCTGGAGCAGAGATTTACCATGGAATAAGGATTGTAACAATATGTTACATTTAGGTAAGACTTATCAAAATGGTTCACAAGCTGCATACTTTTAAGAGTAGCAATTAATTACAGCTCCCTCTGAGCAGTGGGCCCAAACAAGATGGTTGTCAAGCAGCAGAGACCAGTGTTCCAAACACTGTATATATGAGTTGCCATTTTTTAAATTTTTTTTTATTTCTTCTACTTTACACATTCTGGTATTGTTTTTACTTTTCATTAATTTTCAAACAAATGCACAAGAGGTGCCAGAGTAACTTTCCTGGGTTTTCTACCTTTGCAAACTTTTAATTTTTCCACCTGCAGTGATCTGAAATCCAAAGTTCTTTCCATTGAAATAGTCACTTCCTTTAAAAAGTTTACAAACTAAAATATGATTAATACATAATGAAAAAGTAAAAATCATAAGGAATTGCTGCTTGTATTGTAATATGGAGAATTTGGGGAGAAGGGGTAATAGTCTGGGAGCACTGGAAGTTAACATTTTTTTTATTCTCAAGTCCATATTTTTAGTACATATGTTTCTGGTTGTTTCCTTTTATGTTCCTTATTTGAGATATAACTTCAGGAATACTTAGTATAATCTCATTATAATGATCTTAAATATATGGTATGAAACTTCCTTTATATTTGATTCATAAGATTTTAATTTTCCTTAAAAAATTTTCCATTTCCTTGTGAGTTGCTCTGATCAATAAAAAAAAAAGCCAACCACTACTACCACTAAAAAAACCCCGAACAATAAAAGCCAAACAACAAACAACAATGCAACAAGCAATTCCCCTCCTCCCCCCCCCCCCAATAAAGCAAGCTAACTGGAAAAAAACAACAAAACCAGCCAAATGAAAAGAAAATAACCCAAAAAAAAGTCAGAAAAACTGACTCTGGAAATGAGATTTGAGGTAATGACTAACAGATCCAGTAAAGTCCTGACAAGTGTGTCTCTGGATGCATTTGGGAGACCTGTTGGCTGGGCAAAGGCCATATGAAGTAGGCAATTTATTTCTTTCAAAGGGGATGGATAAAGGAAGAAAACACCATAAATGAGCAATAGGGTTTGATGAAGATGCTCATTCCCAACACCAACATTCTCCTTTCCATCCAGGACATTTAGCTTACTCTTTATAAAGGTGGTAAGATCAACTGGGAAGCAGGTGCAGTGAACGAATTGGTCATAATTAATAGAATGTGGGTGAAATCTAGGTTCTAAAGTCTGAATTTTAATTACCTCACTTGACTTCAGCCTTAACTTAGCAGCTTCTAACTTCCACAAGCATTTGGGATTCATCTCACTGTCACATTTTTGTCTTCATTATTTATCCCATCTTGCTTTACAGTCACTAGAAATAAACAGATAATTCTAGGTCACATTTGTCTCATTGTAAGTCTAGTGTTTAAAATAGATCAGATGAATCACACTTCAGAGGTCCATTTCTCTTCATTGATTATAAAAGGAGAGTAAATATCTAATGTTAGCGGAGATCTATCCCTCAGGCCCTCGCAGCAGAGCGTAGTGCCATGCAGGCATCACTCAGCAGCTCTGGTTTAGTTGCTTTGTCTACCAGGGCAGTTTCTAACAGGTTTGGAGAACAACTAATTATTTTAGTGTAATCTCCTGAATACAGTCTTTTGCTTGCTTATGTTCTTGCATTTGGAGTGAAAATCTGGTATTGGCTTGCTCCCTGCCTGGAGCTACAGTGCTCTTATGCTATTAAACTCCAGTTTTCACTAGCATGTTCTCCAGATATGGGAATATATGCTTTTTTGCCATAGCACCATTTCACATTGAGCTAATTTTCCAGTACTGCTGGCATAGCCTTTATCATCGGGGCTTTTCAATCTCTTTGTGTGAGAGTGTGGAGGTGGTATGAATAACTTATTAGAGGTGCATAGCTTTGCCATCCTAATACCCCCAGCCTGCTCAGTGATATACTTCTCTAGTGTAAGCCTCTTCCTCTGTTATTTACCATTCTTGCATGTCACCTCCTAACTCCTTTTTTTTAAGAAGCAATTTCATACTTATTCCTGGATCCTGGATAAAAAAAAAAATATTGAACATTGTCAGACTGAATACCAGTTCCTCTAAAAACATTCTCATTTAGTGATGAGTCCATACTGGCAGCTACCTTTGGAGATCCATCATTTTGTATTTCATAAAGCACGTGTTTTATTTTGGCAGAGTATGATGGTAATTTTTCAATATCTGAATGTCAGATGGTTTAAGCCAAATGTTCTACAAAAATCTAAGCATATTCAGTCTGCAAAACAGTATCTTTACAAGCTAAACATGTAGTCCCATAGAAGAATTAAATCAGGTTTGTCTGACAAGGTTTATTCTCCATAAAACCATTTTCACTGGCATTAATTATATCCCTATCCTATTTTTTTATTAACTGCTTACTGTATTACCTCTTCTATAATTTTGTCCAGATAGGTGTCAGACTAACCAGCCTACAAATGCCCCATTAACCTGCCTGTCTTTCTGCAGCCTGACAAACCTATGCAATTGTTTTATCATTTTGGAATATTCAAATGTCGGGAAAATAATGAAAATGTGCATAACTGGATTTTTATTTTTTTAAGCTGAGAAAGAAGTTTATGCTTAGCAGCTGTTAAGACATCATCGGTTTCTAATAGATTGGAATACGTTATATAATCCTCTTAAGGTTAAATGCAACATCCTTTTTTTTTCCCATGAAGTGCAGCCATATTTATCAAACACATATGCCAGCTCTGCATGTAATTAGCAATTTCACCATCTTGATTTAGTACTCCTACAGTAATGTAGGATTGCTTTTTTCTACTTTAGAAAAGAACTTGCATTTGTGGTTAATAATCTCACTGTCTTTACTACTTCAAGGTTTTTTAATAAGCCTTCTACACTTCATAACTTTTAAAGTATTTTGCCTCCTTCTACTTTCTCCTTTGTTATTCACTGCATTTTTAATTTCTTGCGGATGCCTTCACAGCATCTTTCAATCAACTTTAATTGTACTAGAGACTGTCCCTTTTTGTCATTGTGTTCCGGTGTTCTCAGCTGCAATGTGTGGCCCCACAGAGACTGCTGTGTGCCAAGTATCATTTAGCAAATATCAGAGCTCAGGTTGAAAAAGTGTAAAGACTTACTCTGTTGAAAACATGACGGCACTCGAATTTTTAACCCATCTGCTAATTAAAGAGATACCTTCTGTCAGTCCTGGCTGATCATGTCATAACCTTTCTTATTTAAAAGACGAAATGCAGAAACTATAAAAAATACTTCTGTCCAGCAGAATACTGTGAGAATTTAATTCAAACTTGGATTTAAAATTATGTGTTTCCCTATAGTCTGGAATCTGAGATCTTTGATATTCCAAGTGCTTATGAGTAATTTATAGGCAAATTCAATCTACTGAGGCCCCTGTACAGTCTGGTCCTGGAGCAAGAAGTGCTGCTTCCTCTCAGCTTCCCTGACATCTTTCCGTCTATAAAGTGTCTCGCTGCTCAGCCCCCTGCTGCAGGAGGACCTCCACCAGGGAGCACTGAGTGCAACCCTGCCCTTTGTGCACCCTCGCCTCAGGGAATCAGTGCAAGCACTCTCTACACCCCGAGTTCTGCCCTGCATCCTCCCCTCTCATCAGCTGTCTGGGTGCCTACACTGGCCACTGCCAGGGCAGGCAGAACAGAGCTCCCAGACTGGATTCTGGTAGCGAGTACTCACCATCCCGCACGCCTACCCACGAGAACTTCCACGCAAATTGCTTTGAACCTGCTCTGGTCACTGTGCCTCTGGTTGCTTGTGATCCCCTGGGCATGTTTTTAACCAGTCAGGGCTGGTACTGCTCCCCTGACACATCAGCTGAGCTGCCAGGTCCTGAGCAAGTCCTCTTGAGGACTTGAGGCTCCCTCCACGCTTGTTGCTGCTCCAAGTTGAAGCTCCTGAACGTCAAGCCTCCCTCCGATCAGGCACTGGAGGCGTCCCCTCTCAAAGAGGAACTTGTCCTCAGCATGGTCGCAAAAAAGTATGCTGTGTATAGAAAAAAATCTATTCATTTATTAATGGAATCATAGAGTGGTTAGGTTTGGAAAGTATCTTAAGATCATCTAGTTAGAACCCACCTGCCATGGGTAGGGAATGCCTCACATAACATCACAATCCCCAAGGCTCTGTCCAGTCTGGAATTAAACACTGCCAAGAATTTACCACTTCTTTCAAAAACCTGTGCCAGTACATCACCACCCTCACATTAAATAACTTCCTTCTTATGTCTGACCTGAACTTCCCCTTTTTGAGTTTTAACCCATTAGCCTGCAGCGATTGAGAGACAGGACATCGCTTGATGCAAGCAGAGCGTTGGTTTATTAGCACCCTACATGGACTTATATAGGCTTCTTATTACAAACATGCAACATTTAGATTGGTCACTTCAAATACAAACTACTTATGCAACAGTTTCTGATTGGTTCCCAGACAGAACAAAACGCCCTTGAGAACCCCCCCAACCCGCTGGTCCCCCTTGCAACTGGAAAGCCCCTCTGGAAAGTCCCTGGGGAAAGTCCCTGCGGAAAGTCCCTCTGGAAAGCGCTGTTTGTTCCCTGGGCTTTTGTCCTTGAGGCCTCGTTGCCACATTAGCCCTTGCCCTGTTGCTACAGTCCCTGAAGAAGAGTCCCTCCACAGCATCTTTATAGCCCCCTTCAGATACTGGAAGGCTGCTATGAGGTCTCCATGTAGCCTTCTCTTCTCCAGGCTGAATAGTCCCAACTTCGTCAGCCCCTCTTCATATGGGAGGTACTCCAGTCCCCTGATCATACTCGTGGCCCTCCTCTGGACTTGTTCCAGCAGTTCCATGTCCTTTTGATGTTGAGGACACCAGAACTGCACGCAGTGCTCCAAGTGAGGTCTCACAGGAGCAAAGTAGAGGGGCAGAATCACCTCCTTTGACATGCTGATCACACGCCTTTTGATGCAGCCCAGGATACGGTTGCTTTCTGGGCTGTGAGGGCACATTTCTGGCTCATAAAATCGTAGAATAGTTATGGTTGGAAAAGACCTTAAGATCTTCAAGTTCCAACCTCCCCACCATGGGCAGGAGCACCTCACGTTAAACCATGTCACTCAAGGCTCTGTCCAACCTGGACTTGAACACCAGCAGGGATGGCACATTCACAACTTCTCTGGGCAACCCATTTCAGTGCCTCACTATCCTCACAGTAAAGAACTTCTTCGTTATATCCAAACTTCTGTTTAGGTTTTGACCTGTTACTCCTTGTCCTATCACTGCAGTCCCTAATGAAGAATCCCTCCCCAGCATCCCTGTAGGCTGCCTTCAGATACTGGAAGTCTGCTATCAGGTCTCCACTCAGCCTTCTCTTCTCCAGGCTGAATAGCCCCAACTTTTTTTTTTCTGTTCAGCGCTATATTATTGATAGCTGTTAGTAATTCTGTTCCTTTTCTTCAATGGAGGTTTTATTCCATGCATATTAGCAAACAGAAAACATCCTTAGTTTTAGAAAAGTAAGAAATTAAGATTTATAAATCCCCTGCTTTACAGCAGCAGAAGCACAAAGGAATGTTAGCAAAGTCTTTTCATGGTAAATTTACTCTTATCAACTTGATGAAGTGATCTCAAACAGCATTCGGACTTTTTCAAGTTAAGGGAAGCCAGCACTTAATGACTGTGAAGGAAAATAAAATATAAGCAATTTTAAAAATAAGTCAGTTTGAAGCTGGACACCACGTACAGAACAATGCTCATGAGCAGAGGGCAAATAACTGCTCAAGTTTTATGAAGTGACTCTTGACTAGGAGGTGTATAGCTGTCAGTTTCTAACAAAATTTTTTTTAATGGATGGGTAAGTGCAGCATATTTCTGCTTTGGAAATGGCTAATCTAGCCAAGACTGAGTACCCATAGCTGTGAGCTTCTTCTTGGGAATGGAGACAAAAAGGATTTTTAATCTCCTAGTAATCTCTCTTCTAAAACAGCATTTAAGCATTATGGAAAAGTATATCTATGTGTTCAGTTCCATCAGCAAAAGCAGGTTTGGATTTTCTGTCAAAGATTCTTGCATATTTGTCACACATCTACATTTTTTAAACATGGGAGGACAGCTTCTTTAGTTCTCATGAGCACCAGTATCCATACACAGAGTCATGCAGGTATGAATACCTGGAAGGACTAGTGGCAGATATGAAGACAGGCAAAGGGGACAGCAAAAATCAGTTTTTATTGAAGAAATGATAGTACACACTATTTTCCACTGGAAATACACTCTGGGTCAGATTAAGAAGTCCTGAAACAGCAAGAATAATAGCATTGAATTGGAAGGAATGTCTGGTTAATTTTTCACAAGGCGTAGATTCCTCAAAAATCAATATCTTTCTGCTGTATCTTTATTCCTCTGAATAAACTGTGTCTGTCTAAGAAACTTGATTCCTAAGCTCAGTGAGATTCATAAAACATTCACAGACATAGACAGCACAAAAGAAATACGAGCTTTCCCAAGCAGCAGTGAGCATTTAACCCCAAGGTAGGACAGAATGAATTATTCTTCTTTTATACAGTGTTGTCCTTGCAAAAGATGTGTTGTTTTGTTTTTTTTTTTTTTAGTGCTATAATTTTCTTTATTTTTGCTGGCAATACCGAGGCATTTACTCAGAAATTCTTTTAAAAGTTTTCCTTTGCTCCATGAGTAGAACCTTATCACATTTTACATTTTTAAAGCATATGAAAGACTATTCATTATTATGGTGTTATTATTCTTAGAAATAATAAAATAAGGAATGAACTTGGAACTCCTGTTACAGTAGGCTAGCAAATGCTCATGGAGGAGAGATAACCGGGCATAAGGACAATGAAAAGAAGAAACAGCGAGACCAACATAAAATTAAGGCACTTTACCTACAGGAGACTGAAGCAAACTCTACTTTGAATAACACTGTGAAACATGGCTGTGCTATGTAAGCTACCAAATTTATCTGTCTGCATCTGATCTATTCAGCTTCATTGATTGCAGAGTGCCTAAGGTAATAAATGTCTTGAGATAAGCACCCACATTTGAATATCTAGAACTAAACCTTTCCTCTTTTTTTTTGTTTTGGAGAGATGCTGACTTAAACTGCACAGCCATATTGCACAACTCCTGATCTCAGTTACAGTTTTCCAAATGTATTTAATTTGTTTTTGCATTGTACAGTTTACTCTGTGCTAAAGTGGCAGATTTTGTGTTGTGTCAGGTGAACATAAAAAGTAATCAAGACTTATACCCGGAGCAGTACTTCTTCAGCTCGTATGAAAACCCATAGTCAAGAGTTGCATCCTAAGTAGGAGCCTTCCTTAATCACATGAGAGTCGGTCAGGCACCAGTCACTGCTGTTCTTCTTAAAGGCAGTGAATTAAATGAGTTGTGAACAGCACTCCCCCCTCCTCCTTAATCTGCCTGTCCCTTCCACCTCAGAATCAGTCTATTACAAGCAATGAACATACAGACAGACAGGGCAATTTCACACCAACTGAACTCATTTTCTGCAACAATTTTGATGTCATATGCCCCTCCCTCCCCCCGTTTGTAATTTTAATGTTTTGCAGGTATTCATACATATTTGACTCCTTTTGTTATAAAAGGACTATTTAGAAAGTGTAACAAATTCGGCAATAGGGAGGGAAGGTGAAGTAGTTAATTAGCAATAGAATAACAACCCCTCCTTCAAACATTAAACAATGAAGCAGAGGACTGGGATGCAAACCTGCAGTAGTGGATGTCACCTTGAGTACCCTTACTTAATTGTTATGTCTGCACAAGCACAAACACCTCTTTACATCGAGATGCCAAGCATGTTGCAATGCACTTCGAAGCCCGAATGTGGCCTCAAGAGTCCATGTAGCTACAGCACTCTTGGAGAATCATGGAATCACAGAATGGTTTGGATTGGAAAGGATCTTGCAGATTATATAGTTCCAACACCCCTTGCCATGGGGCAGGGATGCTTCCCACTAGTCAAGATTGCTCCCATCCACTCTGGCCTTGAACACTTTCAGAGTTGGGGCATCCACAGCTTCTCTGGCAACCTGTTCCAGTGCCTCACCACTCTCATGAACAAGATTTTTTTCCTAATATCTAATCTGAAGCAAATGTAAACTTAAGTAGAATTTCTTTCCCCACAGAATCAGCCACAGAAAGGGTATAAAAACCTGGATAAATCCTCAAATTTTTCTGTCCTGAAGTTATTCTTGAAGAAACATTGCAGCAGTGAAGACATACAACCTTAGCAACGGAGATGGCTATGGTTACAGAAATTTCCATTGTTTTAGATAACTAGCCACACTGCTGGTCAGAATATATAAAACGAACAAACAAACAAACAAAAAAAAAAAAAACCTTTAAATTCTAAACTATATAGTTTTATTTTGTCTTATTAATTCAGCGTTGTGCCATCTGAGGTTTGGTGTGGGGGGAGTTGGTGTTTTTGTTTTTCTTTTCAGAAAAATTTACAACAACATGCAATAAAAAAATATGTAGTTAATTTAACTTTCACTTATTTTTCTGGATTCTGGTCTTTGAAATTTTATGTTACAACGTTTAACAACCTTCTAAAAAATTCTCTTTGGACGAGGAGCTGAGAAATAATACCATATTGCTTATTGTCTCCAATAATTACAAATATCCTGCTTAGGTAGTATCTCAAGGACAAACTACAATAGGTTAGGAGCAGCAGTGTACATAAGCACTGAAATATGTCTGTATCTGGCTGGAGTGCATTTGTAATGAAGATTCTATAAGAATGCAAAGATTGCTTGAAATCTTACAGTAATAGATTTTCTTATAAGCTATCTGTAATCACGTAAAACTGATCTTATTCCAGTTACATTGGAAGGAAGACTTTCTCACAGCTGATGAGGAGGAAGGTAGCAGCAGCGTACTGTTTCAACTTGCATCTGTGACAGGACAGTAAAACAACTTTGCATCCTACTGCCAACATTAGATAAAAACCTTCTCACAGGGAAGCCATTCCGATATATTTTTATTTTATGAGACAAGAGCTAAAATCCCATGGCAGCTTCTAATTCTGCTGCTTTAGACCAATGTTACCCACTTACTATGTAGAAAAAACCTTTGAATTCTGACTTAGTAATGGGAGAATGATGGAAATAATTTGATACTCAAAGTACCAAATTCCCTGTGAAATGAGATGAGGTCCTAGTGTTCTAATTTATCCCAGATAAAAGAATTCTGACCTCCACAGATCTGCACTAAGGTAAGGATTAATTTGATTTTATGAGTAAAATTGCCACAAGTCTTACTTGAAATTTCAAGAATAAATGAAACTAAGGCCAGTCAAAACCCACAAAGTTTCCCTTGGTTTAATGTCAAATCCTTAAGCTTCCTGTGGTTTTCATGAGAGGACAGACATCGGCCTGGGATTAGCAAAAAAGATCCATATTTTTTGCCTTTGATACCTTCTGCTATATTTTATGCTTAGAGAAAAATTCATGTTACCCTAAGGTTACACTATGAGCATTTTGCAGCAATCTACTGAGAATAACAAGAGTATGTATTACAAAAATGAAAATAAATAATACTATGGCATTTTTAATAATGTACACATTTTTTTCTACATTTTTTCCAAGTACTGTTTGAAGTTTCTTCTTGTATGAAAGACCGTGTCTTTGAATTTCAAATAAGAGAGGAAAATGGATTTTCAAACTCTAATTTTTTCATAACCATTGTCACTGGAACAAAGACAATGCTAGTTTTTAAACTGTGTTCTATAATAACAATAGGAGTGATAGCATATACTGAATGCATAAGCAAAATACCAATGACTGGGAGATTAAGACTTTCGCTTGACTTCATGCAAAATATTTCACAGCTGATATTCCAGCAGAAACATGCTTAGTGCAAAACCTTTTTGCCAAGGAAAATATTTCATTTTTACAGCTTTTTATCTCTATCAGTTTTTGGTTTATAGTGCAGAAAGGTTTATGGGGAGTATTTTGGTTTTAAGAGTATAAAAAAAGAACTGATCTCTTCGCAGACTTGCTCAATCTTTTTCTCCTCTTAAATAAACTGCTTTCATTTTCTTGGAAGGAAAAGCACTTTGAGTGTAAAAAGTCAAAGGGCATCGAGAAGTTCAACTTTTGTTGATAATGGTCAAATTAATTGAATATCAGCACAAGCTAGGCTTGGAAATTAGCAGTCTTCCTTTCTCCTGTTCTATTCCTCCTCCCATCTATTCCTGTGATCATAGAACCATAGAATCATACAATAGTTGGGGTTGGAAAGGACCTTAAGATCATCTAGTTCCAAACTCCCTGCTGTGAGAAGGGACACCTCCCACTAAATCGTGCCAACCTGGCCTTGAACACTGCCAGCAATGGAGCATTCACAACTTCCCTGGGCAACACATTCCAGTGCCTCACCACC
>JASSUY010025323.1:3565-71817 GCA_032466535.1 Forpus xanthops
TGATTTCACTGTAACACTGAATTATCTACGTCATTGCATCACTTCACAGAATTTCTCAGCACTTTTTTAGTGTGGACATTCAGAATATATCATCAGCACTGTGGAACTGAGTAACATTTTTAAAAACATCAGAAGTTATCTTTATGGCTTAGATAAAGCCTTGCCCTATCTCTCTCTTCCATTTCTGGTATCAGTGAATTTGTTGGAGCATTAGCATCAGCACAACCTTATTTGTAACCAAGGAATCTCAGCCAGAATTTTAGCAGCTTCTTGAGAAATTGCTTCATTTATTACATGACTTTAAGTAGTTGGTTACTTGATCTGATGTAACTTCATACACACACTCTCCCTTCTGAAAAAGGAAAAGGACTTCAATCCTTTAGAAAAGAAGAATGAGTGTGTCCAAGTGATAATTCACTTCCAAAAGCACTCGGAAAAGCTATCATCCAGGAATGCTGTTCTTTGGTAAGTGTAGAGGAAGGCCAGTAAAGTGATTTGGAATAAACTCATGACGTAGAATAAAAAAGAAATGGCTTTGAATAACTATTCTACGTTAAGATATCTACTTTTGGAAAGGAGAAGTCCACACTTTGCAAAGTCGTACTTGTACAATTATTTTGAACTATAGGAACCACTAGGTTGTTTTTAACTCCTTACCATTCCTACCTAAGATCCAGGCTCTTCCTGAGGCAGAATACTACTAAATTTTGAAGCAACAAACGATTTGAGATTACACAGAACCAAAGTTCTTTCCTTTTCTTTGAATAAACACTACCTGTGAAAACCACGGACATCCTGGAGGCTTTATCATTCTTAAGACCGAAGTTCAAGCAGTTCTTTCACCTCAAACCCTGTTACATCACTTAGGAGAGGGAACAAGCAATTCAGCGTCTTTCACAGACTGAATGAAACCGGATGTTTCCTAGCCTAACTGAAACACTTTAACTAATTGGTATCAATTAAAAGCACATGCGGCTCAGCTGTTTATGCTACTGCCTTTGCAGTTACCCTCCCAGCCCACGTGCTTTTCTAATGTGATGGGGTTTCTCTGCAATATTGTTACCGGACTTGAAAAGAATACTCAAAATTAAAAAAAATTCATTTTCTTTAAACTGAAGTTTCTTTAAGTTTAGGTGAAAGCACTTTTTTCTTCTTTTAAAATCTGTTTCCTCCTCTGCCCCCGGCAAAATAGAAACTTCAAATGTAAAAATTCTTCTTCCATGTTGTAGTCAAGAGCTACTGCTTGCTAAAAAGCAATAACAAAGGTAGAGATACACCTCCAGCTCACTCCTTGTCTCACCTGAAATATCTGCTTAGAACTGAGATCCCATAGTCTGAAAGTGGCTGATGCTCTAGAGATTTATTCAGCCTGAATTCTTTATAAAATCGTGTCCTTCTCTGACACCGCCAGTCCAGAATGGTAACTGAGAAATTGAGTATCACAGGATAATTTGTATTTCCTTCCTTCTCTCTCTTCCAGTGATTTCACAACAGAAATGATTATAAGCACTTGTGTCTTATAAGAGAAGCAAACTAATTAATGTAACTCATTTATTTACTGAAAAAAAATGGGATGGAGGAGGAGAAGAAGGAAGATATCTAATCATCTTTATAATAACAAACCCTCCCATCTCAGCACTTAACAAAAAATTTAGGAGTTTAGCCTTGTGGCACAGCCAATAAGGAGGTAGGCTTACGTGTACACATATTTACTCAAAGGACCCACAGCTGACAGCACTCAACTCTGACAGAAGAAGTCATCACTGGGAGAAAGTGAATTTTTAAAAAGGCAGAAAGAAGAGAAACTGAAAGATCATCTCCTCCAATGCAATGAGGAAACCCCGAAATATTTTCCAATCAGCACAATACAGTTTCTTCAGGCCCCACTCAGTGTTCCTATTGTCATTGCTAATAGTGTGGATTGGAGCAGGCTTTGATGGTGTGTAGATATTGCAGCGCTAATTGCCCATTAGACTTCGTGCTGCCCATCACTGAGTAATGTTTATTAGTTTTTTAAATAACGTTGCCTCCTATTGTTATCTACTGAGCAATGTGGTCCCTTAGCGCTTAGATGAAAGGTACAGGTGGGAAAGGAAAGTAAATTAACCCATCAGTGTCCCACCACAAATCTAACCTGCCAGACCTAGCAGTTATTTACAATACGCTAGTGCAAGAGGACATCGGGTGCAGAGGTGAAAGCACTGTTCCAGAGTCTAGGGGTGACTGCAGGGTTATAAAGGATTTAAATAAAGGATTTATACGATGTGCTTTAGGATTGCGCATAGAAAGTTCCCGTTGCAGTGGTGAAGTCACTGTGAGCACATATTTGCCATCCTTGCCTATTTTGAAGGACAGCAACGTTGGAAGATCAACATCCCACTAGTAGAATCACAAATAGCAATTTTTGTGATTCAAGACAGTCTTTCTCATTAGAGGGTGCCATACGAGTTTACTTATCTTTCAGTCTTTAAGTGTTAGTAGATACCCACAAGCTTGACAAATCATTCCTCCAGGATTCAAAAATCTAACATACTTCAAGCTTATAGCCAAACTATTGCTATGATACACAAAAATGTTCAGATTTAGCTGCTAGGTTCTTAAGATGTGGAACTTCCAAACACTGAGGGGTACATGGTTTCTTCTCTCTTTTCTTTTGTAACCAAATTATTCTTCTACATTTTTGTTAAAAGTATTTTTTTCTCTATCCTCAGGGTTTTGACATGGAATAACCTTTCTTAGTCTGAAATATGGTAAGCTATGCATTAAAAATCCCATCTGCTCATTATATAACAGACTTTTTTGTAAGATAACATCTTATTTTATTATATGAGTGAGAAGGGTATTAAATAAAGCATTAAAGGATCGACTTCTAAAGTCACAGAATGAAAAAGCCAGGTTGGTAAAATACATAAGATTTCTAACCTCAATGAAAACAATCAGTCTGGCTGAGCAATTGCTCCCATTGATATTTGATTTCCAGATCAGTTGGTTAGGACAAAAAAATAAACCATCTCAAAACCATTAAATGCGTATAAAACTGTGTTTCATTGTTCAGGATGGGCTCTGCCACGCAATAAACCCTGGTTGTGTATGCTCAGTGGGACTAGCAGGTATTTTCCAACAGTGCTGGATTCCTAAGCAGACAACCTAAAATTGTCAGTTCTGGACAACGCCTCTAAAAGCAGCATGCCCTCGTGTAGGATATGGTATGGTTATTGCCTGCAGCAAAAACATACAAAGAACAGACGCTTTGTTATTAACATTGCTCGGGTGGAAAAGAAATAGTGCCTGTTAATGTCTTGAACCTATATGTGCCTTTTCTTAGCCATGTTCATAGTGAATCACAGTGATCTTATATTGGGGAGGGAGAGGAAAGCAGTAATATGATCACAGCGACCTTGCTGGATGTATTTGAGGAAGAAGCTCATTTATGCAACTGTAGCAGAAAATATCTTGTACTGACTGAGGAAACCAGTATTTCTAATGCTGCACTGCTTTCAAAACATGCCAGAAAAGGCAAATTTGCCCCTAGCTTTTACTGTGGCATGTTTCATTTCATTACTGTGAAAAGCTAGAGGCTGATGAAAGACTCGGTGCCCTTTGCTCACTGCAGGATCGAATTCCTATTTTATTTCTGAGATTTCATGCTTGTCCTTGTCATACAGAAGACGATCTTGACAGACAGCATGTCTGCATTTTGAAGGGGTTGTCGTAAGTCACAAGTCAGCCTGAGAAATGTGATCTGCCACATCTCCAAGAGCTGAAATGGTGAAAAGAAACAATTTCGGTAGAGACTGGGGCAGTGTTTCACCACAAAATTCACTTGCTGTGGTGGTTTTGTAATTTAATCAATGCAGAACTAACTTCACCATCAATATTGATCAGGCCGTGAAGGCTTTGCACTATAGCACTGTAATACCCCATTACTTCCAGGTTGCTTTGCATTAGCCTGTGTGCATACTAACGAATGCCAGCACCTTCATGGCTTTTCAGATTCACAGAGGGAGCCCAGAGTGCACAATAAGGTCCTAAGCAAAGGTACTTCAGGGACATTATTTTTTTCTTAGGTGCAAACAATTGGAGCAGTTTAACTCACAGATCAGCAGTTCCTGCATCAGTCAAACAGGGCATTTGATAGCTATACGGATGATACAGGCTGTTTGTGAAAGCCTGTTTGACCCAGGGGGCCATTAGCATGATCTATAGGCAGAATAGCCCCTCCTGCTGACTGAAAGTAAGCGCGTTTAGTGCCCTGGGTTGACCTGTCACACTTTGAATCTCTTGTATCTTCTAATGTTGTGGAAGAATTCACCCACATAACACTCCCAGTACTTTCTGGCTAATAAATGTCTCCTTGCTTGTGCTGCTGGACAGAATACAACCCTATGCAACTAGCTCAGACCTCCTCGTGTGCAGGAAACCTGAGGATGAAAATAAAACTGGTTTCAGCTTTTTGTGCTATTTACTCTCTGAAAACAGAGGGAGATACTTGTGCCCAGTAGTTCTCAGTGCAGTCACCCTTCAGAGTAAGATGCAACTTAACCTCAGGTTTGTATTTATATTGCAACTGCACTGAAGTAGATTAACAGAAGATCCTTACTTTTGGCTTTGAGAGATCAAGGTAGTTTTTGGGATGCTTGGTGGCAGCTTAAATTCAGGGCTACAGAGAACTTCTGTGAGTCTACAAATAGCTGATCTAATGAAATTTATATACCCTTGGGGTTAGGCAGCTCCTCTTTATTCAGTAAGCAGCCATCAGGAGCTCTGTGGATGACTTCCTCAAATGTCAATATCTAACTGCTGTCCCTTTTAGGCAGACAAACAGAATTTAATGGTTTTAGGTTTGTCCCTTATCTAACATGCACCCCAGGTAATTTCCACACCACAAGGGAGGGATTTGAGAGCAAGTTCAGCAAAGTTAAGCCCCTTCATCCTGCCATGGTGTGGCCCTGGTGCCAGCTGAAGCTTCTCACAGCTCGGTTTCACAGTGTTTGGGGAGGGCCAAGTTGGCATAGCTGCTCCACACAGGGCCTGAACCTCCTGTGCCAGCCAATGGGAATGAGGTCTTGGGTCCTCAATAATCTTAAAGCTGTTTATACTGTAGGTGATGAAGGGGAAGGTTCTGACACCAGTCTGTAATGGTTTTGACAGTATAGATAATCTGGGGGTAGGAGTAGTGATGTCTGAAAAGCCTTAAGTCCAAGTACAGAACTGATTTGATTTGTAACTGCTCAGCACACCATTTCACAGGCAGAGAGATTTCAGGTAGGATTCTTTAAACACTGATGGAAAGAAGATCTTCAAAGCAGGGATTCCTTCTTGTTTTCTTAAAGCAGTGCTATGATGCACTAGGGGTTAAGATTATATCTACACACATTTCCAGTCTAGCTTCCTCCAGCATCACATACACTTTTCTCACTGAGACTGCATGAGTGGAATTTGAGTCTCAGAAAAGCTGAAGGCTTTACCTAATAGGAAAACTATTGCAGTATTAGAAGTCTGTGTGATTGATGTGTTTTAACAATTACTATGTCTTGTTGGGCTTCTTGTGTGGCACCATTCCTCTCATTAATGGATAAAGGAATTTCTAATTCTCCTTGGTGCTGCTCAAGTGGTGCCAAGACACTTGAAGCACACAAAACATCATCAAAAGAACTGGAACAGGGCTGCCAGGGATAAGGAAAGAAGACTGTACATGGTTTATTTTACCCAGTTGTTGACACAAACAAGGTTGGGTTATAGTAAGTGAGGACAATTGTACAAAAGAAATGCAGTAATTGACTTCACATTTGAAGAGTGAAATTATAGTTTGAGAACAAGTGATTTTACAGACTGTGAAAACTCTAACTGAAGTGTTAGATGGCATGAGGCAAGAAGAATCATGGACTCATTATGTACCTAATTATGTTACATATAGATTAGGGAGTGAACATAGTGAGGTTTCCTAGAGGAAATGCTATTTATTGGAACCTTGAGATTGTTCAGTCCTAGAATGTGCAGGACTAACTTTTTGACTGGCCAATATGAATTATAAATCCTATAGAAAAAGCACTGTTCTATAAAGGTAACTTACATTTCTCCTGGGGAGAAAGTTAATTAACCATGTAACAGCTTTTCCAAAAATGGAAGCAGTTCTTGAAATGCATCAAATGAGTGAAAAAGAAGGGGAAATGAGAGATGATCCTAAAAGATATCAAAGCTGACTGCAATTAATTCCACAATGGATTTTCATACATAAAATTTGGGAAATGCATTTGGGGTTCTATTTTCTTCCCCTTACGTAAGAACACTGTGATGCGCAATGACCCAAATACTGAGCCGAAAGAAACCTAATGTAAAGTAAGATATCTTTTTAATGTCAATATGTAATTAATATACAACATAACTCAGACTTAATTGTTATAAAAGCCCAATAGTTTGTTCACTGATCTTTTATGCATAAAAACCAGACTTCCAAAGACAATATACTCACAGAAAATACATGGATTCTGAGAGAGATAAATTGTTCAGGTGGTAAAAGGCCCCAAAACTGCAATTACCTTGTTAACAAATTTTGCAGTGTACTTTGTCGTGCTCCATTCATTGTCAGCAAGAGAATAAAAGAGACTTTTGTGTCTTGGTTCTTGTTGGTCTTGGCCACCTTTGATTCTCAGTTCTCATTGTCATGTGCTATTTAAGCAGCACTCCCCAAAACTGCACCAGAATGTGCAAAGTCTGCCCCCTTCCTACCCCACAAGCACTTTTTGCCAAGGGTTTCTCCTCCTCCTGGACACCAAAATAAGAATGTCAGTGGTATAATTTGTACACTAGTTTTGAAATAGCCAAATTTCACTTAAAATATCTCAACATTCCAGTTGTACTATAGGGGTCAAATACAGAAAAATCTCTCAAAAATCTGGTGAGCTGCCTGATTCAGTCTTCTGAAAACACAGTGAATCTGTGTAATGAGTGTTCTGCTGGTGCGATCCAGCCTCCTTTTAAACTATGCCAGTAAGAGCATCTTTTCTCCTCTGAGAGTATTTTTGCTATTCTATCAGATCTCTGTACTGGTATGCTTCCCGTCACATATTCTGCTTTTCTCTACCAAATTATGCAAGCATAAATTCCTCCAGCAGTAAACATCTGCAGTGAAGACAGCACTGGCAAATGCAGTTTTGTGTTAAAACAGGCAAATCAGACGTAGTGCAGCTCTTGGTTCATTTTGATAGAAGCAAACCTTGGAAAATTGGCTAATGAAAAACGAATCAGATTCGGTTGTACAGAGGAAAATGGAAGCACTCAAAAGAAAAAATAAGTATTAAACTGATATCTAAAAATATCAAATATTAAAGATTCTTGTCAGATTTTAATCTTTGTGCTAGATTTTTGCCAGAGGCATTGAGAACTACTTTATGATGAGAACAATCCAAGAGTATCCTTCTATGCGTTGAAGTTATCACCAAAACTCCAGTTTATAAACATTTTGAGAATGGTTGGATTAGTCACCAAATAAAAAAGTCAGTCTAAATGTAATTGCATAGAACACTTGCATGAAAGAACAGTTCCCTCCCCAAATCTTATGGTTTTTTTCCTCTTGGCTAGCCTTTAGAACTGAATCAAGGATCCTCTTTGTCAAGTATCTTCTTTTTCATTGCCAGTAAACCAAGACTGGTAGCACAAGAAATCTCTAAATAGACCACATGAGGCCATTGGTGGTTCATGCTCTGAGATACAAGTTCTTTTATTACAGCTGTACCTTCTGTGGTGTTTTAAGACTTGCTGCAGGTTCTTAAAAATGAGTAAGAATTGTCCTATTCTGAACTGTCAGCAGTTTGGAAACTTAAAACATTCAGGACATGTCTCAAGAAATCCAGTTGTTCTCTTTGATGCTAGATTAAAGGGCTGGTTAGAAATCTTAGAGCTATGTAGCTTCTTACACAGTTCCAATTAATACAACATTTCAGCTTTATTCTGTGAATGTACAATAATGTAGAAAATTCCTTGGAATTCCCTCATCAGCTGTATGCTATTTAAAAATACATGTATTGGTTTTATAGCAACACCCTCAAGCACATTCAGCACTCCATTTATACCCTTAGGTTTAGTAATTCACAGAACTTAAGCTTCACAGATTCCTACCAATAAATCCTCAAATGCATGCATAGCTTGATTTAAGAAAGATATTTTACTTGTGTTTCATACACAAAAAACTGATAATCAACAGTGGCTTAAAAAATCAACACTACTCCACTTTTCCACAAGTGTACAAAAAAGAAATAATGAATTTACATTCAACGATAAAGCTTAATGTCCACTCTAATAATAGTTGCATTGACATTCACATACACAAGCACAGAATAAATATTTCAGGATTCTTATAAGAGCATACAGCATACATACAGTACTTGAATTTTACATAATGAGTGTTAATAGGGTCAGAAATTCATAATCTCATAGAAAAGTTAAACTAAAATCAGAAAAGGTTGTGTAGGAGGTAACACGAAGGTACTGCACAAAGCTAGCAGGTTAGTAAATCCATTTGTGTGAGGAGCTTGCTTCTGCTTCTTCATCTTAGGACAGTTTGTTTGCAAAGGTGTATTCAAAGTGCAGATCAATGCAATAAAAGATTAAAAAAAAAGGAGAAAAGATATTCTTGTATTTATTAACACATGCAAGAGGCAGCCCCCAAGTCACCCGACAGAATAAAGCTGTTACTGGCAAGTGGCCGATATAATACAGATGTTTCAGGCAACTTTTCTAAAGCACTTTAATAGCAGCAATTGTAATTTATAATGGCTCTAGACTGACTTCTGTTTGGGTTAAAGGGCATCATATTTCTTCAACATTTACAGCTATATTTCTTCATAAATAAATATCTCAAATAACAAATAGCATAGTTAACATTTCTTTTTTCTCTCTTTTGCATAAGTGTCGTGGAAAAACTCTGACCTTTTCAGAGACATAATGTGCAAAATCATGTTAGAGTGAAAATAGGGACATAGAGCATCACAGTCAGTTACACTCCTGGAATGTCAGCCCAGCTCTTCTTACACTCTGAGGGCTAGCTATGCCAGGGTAATGCAGGGCTTCAAGGGACAACTGTCCCAATGGCTTCCTTGGTAGAAGATAAAATTTATGGTATCTCAAAGAGCTGTAAATGTGAGTTCTTATATTCAGGGGTGTGTATAATACGTCATGTATAGGACTCAGTATTTCCACACAGTGAGTTTTCAAGATTTGAAAAGTCTGGTCATCTCCTTTCAGACATTTCCTCCCCAGCCTGAACATCTTTGAACATTTGTGTTCATTAGGTGTTTCCTCTGTTGCATATTTACCAGCTCTTCTTGCATTTTATAATCTGATCTCATATAATCTAGCTGACATCTGCACACAATATTTCCAATCAGGTAGAGGGTGCGCAACATTAAAACTTTTAAACCTGTCCTGTAAGTGTCATCAAGACAGGAGCACAGGAACCACAGTGCAGAGTCCAACCTCTCACTGGCTGTACTGTGAAGATTCTCCTTTTCGGCGTAGGAGAAAGGAAACTTGTGTCTGCTTTTTAGATTCTGAAAACAAGCCAGAGTGGAGAAAAAGAGTTAACACCAGACTTAATAAAGCTTTTAAGACAAAACCTGTTAAGCAATTTAGACAGACACTGTGAAATTCCTGCTGATTTTCTCAAGTCTGTACATAGAGGAAATTTGTTAACAATAGGAAGAAGTTGGGAGTTGCTACATAGGAGAAATCTGCCATTATTACAAAAACTGGCTAAATGGTTTCTTTCAGTATAAACCCCTCACTGGTCACTGTTCTCAGTGGTGCTGTTGCCCTTTTCTTTTTTCTCCTGAGTCTTGTTCCCCTTCTTCTTTTTCTTCTTTTTCTTGGTCTCTTCCTTCTTGCCAAAGGTTATGAAGTCACTTTTGTCAATTTGGCTGTTTGGTGGCTCCTGCCGGATGGAGATGATTGCAGGAGATCCTGGGATAATGAATTTGTCTGGCAACTCACCAGGACCACCTTGTTTGGGATTGCCCGGTCCAAATTTAAAGGTCCAGCTGTTGCTGTTCACACCAGCTCCCACTGGGGGGGACACCTCTCCCGCCTCAGGTTCTGAAAAAGTCAAAACAAGCAAGAAAACCTTAAAGCATAATTAAATACCAGCACTTGGTGGGTATCAGCTTCCTATTTGAAACCTATGGCCTTAGCCTGGTTTTAGCCAACTCTTGGTTGCCTGGCTACTTATCTGGGGCTTATTGACTGGTTCATGTCCAGGCTGCTCAATGCTGGTATGCACTGCCTCACTCCACATACTGCTGGGCTAACACATTCTAGATCCTAAATTGTGCCTTGAAATACAGTTGCTTTCTATTTTTCTTTTGACTTTGAAGTGCTTGTAATAAAGAATTGCTGAAATTAAGTCTGCTGTAGTGTTTTATAGCGTGAGACACAAGCACATATATTGCATGGCATAAAGGTATGTTTTAGGGTGTCATATTTGTGGCAAGCTGTCACGAACAGTTCAGAAGTAAAAGATACTGCAATGACTTCTGAAACTGGGAAAATCTTCCCTGTTATATTTATTTTTTCTTATTGTAATATCACAACATAAAGGCTGAAAACCACCAGAGTGGTGACTAACTCGTAATTTTCTGAATTCTTATGGTAAAATTGTAGTTCACAGTATTTGATACAGGCAAATCTAAAGGGAAGTCTGTCCCCATATTTAGGCTTGCAGTATGAAGCAAGTTTTAATTTCATTTCCACAATTTTGGCAAAACTGAGCTTATCAGATTGAAATGTTTATGTATGTTGCCCTGACAAGGACAATTTCGTAGGATAATGAGATGCAACACAAATTAGGTTCTTCTATGACAGGAAGCCTTAGAGCTTGGTTATTTCCTTTCTTCTTAAACTGTGAAAAATCTTTGTAATTTACATAGATCCCAATTTTGAATATAAATGGAAAATCCATTTTAAAGTACCATTTTAAGTGTTTAAAGAATTGTGATCAGGGGAAAGCTCTACGTTTATGCATTGATGCTAAAGCCCTCAAACCCAATGAAAATGCTCTTACTTACACTCTAAAAATCATAGTATCACAAATGTAGGACCTATCACACTTGCAACACTCCTAGCCACCCACACACATATTCTTACAATATGACCCAAACAATGCCAGTACTCCTGATCTGATTAAATCTCAGCGTTGTGTATTCTGCATCAGAGCTGTCTAGTTGAATAGGTAAAGATGTTTGGGGTAAAGAAGAGGTGGGATCTGTGTTATTATAAAGGAAAGAAAAGGTTAAAAAAAAAAGCTGGGAGTGACTCTGTATCCCTTGGAAGAGCAGGCAACAGTACACGAAGGAGAAGTCCTTGGTCTTCAACCTTTTGCCAGACCAGAAGATGGTATCCAGTAAACTTCAGCTACTGGCTGCTCTGTAACCCTGTAGTAGCAATGGAGAATCCTGCATTTACTTTAGCAGCCATTTCATGAAACGAGCAGCATCTCCTGTACTTCTTATTCTTTTACGATTCTTCATCTTCTACAATGTTGTTTATGTATTCTATTTCATAAAATAGAAAATTGTATGTCATGTTTGCAGACATAAGTTTCTCTTGGTTCAAAAGCTAAAGAACACATTCTGCTGTTTGACAACCTCTCTCTTGCCTGGCAGCAAAATAAACAGTGCTGGAAAACCTGATCCCCTTTTAAGCTTTTCCGTACTTACACACTACATCCATGTTACAGAGCCAAAGAAATGTGCATACATGACACATCAGAACTGTCCCTGAGACCATCTGTGCAATATGTTCAACAAACAGAATCTTTGTAAAGGAGGTGATAAGACTTCTTTTACAATGTGATATTTAATCATTTATTAGAAGAGCCTGTACACTTCTTTTCCCTCTAAGACTATTTAATGACGAAGAAGATTTGACTTTGAGTATATATTCTTTCCAGGAACTGCTGAAGTTGTTTTAGTGACCTTAATCTCTCTAGTCTCAAGTATCTTTTTTGACATTATTAATGTGGAAATTCCTCTCTTTTATCATTCGTAGCTTTCCTATAGATTTCCTATGCTCTTAACGATGAACTTCAGATTTTTACGTGTTTATTGTTGGTAAAAGCAAATACTTAACAAGCCCTTTCATACTAAATGCGTTAATATGAACCAGATCTAATTTCTGCTTAAAAAGTATTTTGATCAAGTACCTCTTATACCACTTTTGTTTCTTTGAGATGATAAATTACAAAGGTGAATATTGTGTGCCTTGGCCTTTTACCAAATTACTAATCAATTGTCTTTCTCCAGCAACACAAAAATGTCATCTTTCATATTGTACCTAATAATTTAAGACCTATCTGACACGTAAATCCTTTCTCTGTCACAATAAGCGCATGCAACATTCATTCCAAACAACACTGTCTCAGACCCAGTGCTTTCTTCCTATTCCTGGCAAGAAAAAAACAGTTGAAGGTGATCTTAAATAATTTTTGAGCCATCCTTGCTCTGGCTGGGGAGAATCCTGTAGCAGTGAATAGTCCAAAACCTGCTTGGAAGTGTACAGGGTTACAACCCTCTGTGGACCACAACACTGCTGCTCAGAGCTGAAACAACATGGCGTGTAGATGTGCCATTTTGATGTAAGCATATCAGGCTGAAGACAGGACATCAGGCAATGACGGTGACTTTATATTATCCACTTTACCACATGCAAGAGTAGAGGGTATCCTTATTTAACAGGGTGCGCATCCATGTCTGCATTACTGAAATCTAATTCAGAACAGGATACTGACACTTTAATCTGGTTCTGCCTAGACAAATACATTCCCCAGATGAAGTCAGTAACATTTGTTACAAAGCCATCTGACAAAATGTATCCAAACACAATAAGTGCATCATATCTATTAGGAATCAGGACTCTGTCAGGTTAAAGACATGGGGGGGTTGCTTGCATTTCTGTGGGGTTTTCTCCCAGACCCCAAGTATGTTTGCTGTCCACACAAGATAAGCATTTTAATACTCCTTAATACTCACTAAGCTAACGGAAACTAATCATCCTTACAGCTGTGTGGAGAGCTCACATACAAAAAGGCAGACAGACCTTAATGAGTTAATAGCCATCATTTCCTATGAGTGGGGCTTTAACAAACTCCTCAGGAAATCTTTCTGTGTGTTTTACCTCATAACATGTGTGTTTATCTGTATTGACAGGCTGGAAGGTCACCATTCAGCTGCACTAACAATGTTGTATGTTTAGGCATTTCAGATGAAGGATAAGTGTCACTTACCACCTAGTTTCCAAAGCTTCCTTAAACATCAATTCTGTTTCTCAGAAATCAGCAGCAGGAATTTAACAACAAAAACTTCCCACATTAGTAGGATTAGTTGTACTTCTCATATATATTTTCTGGGTCTTACTGAATGCTTTAAAGCTGTTTATTAAACAGAGGAAAATCTAAGTAAAGCAAAATCCAATAGCTGTATTTACAGCACTTAATTTAAAGCATTACACTTCTCTTCCTATACTTAGAGTTCCTACATAAAAGTGCAGTCTAGCCATTTCTTGGTATAATTCAAAGGATTACTTTGGAGACTACCCCTTCACTTTATTCTCAAGGAATGAGAAGGAACTTTATTCTCAGTTCATGCTCAATGACTAAATGATTTAGTTTTAAAGTAAATGCATGCAGCAGAACCCAAAATCTAGGCTGCACCTGCAGCTCCTGATGCTCCTCCGCCTGTGTGTGTGGATGTTAAAATGAGAGATGAACTCTTCACCCCTTCCATTTCGTCCTACTCTCACCAAGATACAAGCGTCTCAGTGGACTTTAAATGGAACCTAGAGCAACAGAGGCTCTGCAGTTCAGTAGATCATGTACTTAGTTGGGAGGAAAGGACTTCTAGGTTGTCTTTCAAAATACTTCCTTTTCTATTCTGTGACTGCTGTCTGAAATACACAGGCAGATTTACATGAACAAACCTCCACATCCTAAAATTGCCTATCTGAAAGCTTGCAGCAGGAGGCTATGGTGCCCAGCTGTATTTTCCCTCGTCCAGATGCATTTAGGGGTCGCTGTAGCCCTCTACCTCACAGAACTTGAAAACCACACAGATCTCAGCCAATAGGCATTTGTTTAACAAGTCCTAACTGCTCTGAAAGCACCTGATTTCCTGCACATTGTCAGATAGAAAGTACCATGTGGATGTCACAGGCTCCAAAATCCCAGAAAAGAGTAAGCTGCAGGTGAGCTGCATCACCTCACTGAGCACTGAGCCCTTGCATGCTCCAGGCAGTCCTGATCTCAGCACACAGGTATTCAGAGGTCTCTCTCCGTGCTCAGTGCCAGCAGCCCAGGCACTTACTACAAGGAACAGGGTCCCTAAAATTTACCTTGTAGTAGCTGTGAACACCTGAATTTCTTTTTCCTGTACGTCAGCCACACAGTAAGGCAGCTCTCTTCTAAATTTGGCCACCAAAGAAGTAGGCATCCACTCTGAACTGTCTAATTTAGTTCTTGTTACAGTCTGTAAAGAGAGGCAGAAGGCATTTCAACCCACTTAGTTTAAAAGCTTGGGTTTAGACACAGGGAGTTGTCTCTGCTCTCTCTGCTGGAGCTGGATTACTTTTGCTTCTTTACCCACAGATAAAACCCAGAAAGTCAATTTAAACCTTTGGGTGGCTAGTGCAAAAGGAGCCGAATTCCACTCTCAGCAAGCTAAGCAGCATCATGACTTGGGGGATGTTGCATTAATGACCATGTCAGAGTATATATAAAAAAAAGAAATTTGAAACTAATCTCTCTAACAGTGCCAGCCACAAAAATCCTTGTAATTATTTGCAAGATGAAGCCACATTTCAGCCCTGACCCCTTCATGGAATTTTCATTTAGGCAGGCATTGGCACCTCCTGTTCAAAAACACCTGAGAAAGCTCAGCTGTATCATTAAGGTCCCACCATTTCCATCCCTTAGAAGGCTTGTGGCAGCAGGAACACCAGTACAATTTAGGCGTTCAGTGATACCCTGTTGTAACGCTCCAAAGCACAGGTCTGTCACTGAGATTTGCAGCACTGTCTTTTCAGATGCTGCATTTGCAAATTCTCTAAGTTGAAGGGTTGGCTTTTATCAGCTTGTAAAAACCATCCAAAGCAATGCATAATGCTGAGTGATGGGTACAAACAGTCTGAAATTGAGATATCTTCTAAATTTGGGGTAAAATGTCTGCTTGCAGAACATGCAATCAGTCAGTCCACAAATCATTATCCCATCAGGTTTGGGCTAAGTCTACAGTTTCTGCTTCACTGACGTTTTTCTCTCTTTTGGGGAGACCATGTGTTTTTTCCCTGTCCCTGGATAGCCCCACAGCTCCAATCTGGTGTTTACTAGGAACAGGTGGTGCTCACTTCCCATAATGTGAGCTGGCTGTATATTCTGAGTGTCAAGTACATTGTCTCTACCTCCTATGCCTCTTCTGCTTTCTTAAGGAACCTTTGTCAGAAGAGGGCTAACTCGTGTTAGAACAGATGTGTTCCTGCTCAAGGGGGAGAAGAGAAAAGCATTTCAGTGCAGGTCTGTCTCCCTGCAGAGGCATTTCTGACTGTGTGACATGCTCGGCCAAGACAGCAGCTTGCTTTTACTCTGTTCCACCTCTCCCCACTCATCACTTTGTCCCTGTCTTTAAAAATTAGGTGGCTCACAGACTCCGGAGATCACTTAGACAAAAGCTTGCAATCGAACCATCCATTGTTATTAAGTTTAAAGGCAATATCTTTCCATTATTTTTCTAGACACCAGAACATGCTGGCTAAAGCCACTGTGAGACCGTAACTATCCCACCAGTAATCTGTGACCCTTCTGCCCAGAGGTCAGAACAGCAAAACACATTAATTAAATGAATTTATTTAAAACTGAGATCAGGCAATAAGCAGGAAGCAAATTTCAGAGAAAGCCAGTCATTAACCTGATTTCTCTTCCCTGCCTCCTCTGCTGATGCTGTACTGACTGCAGCTTCTGCCTCTGGCAGGCTTAATGAATATTCACCATTATAAAGAGTCTGACATTCTGCACTGATTCTGAAACAGCACATCAAATGCAAATAGCGTGCACTGAAAAAACCTCTCTGTGTCATTTGGAGGATGTCTGCAGACATTCTGGTTTCACTCATCATCCCTAAGTCTTTTTGGGATTAAAGTGCCCATTTAATCTTAAAAAAAAACACAAACCAAAACAAACCTTCAAAAAAAATAACACAACAAAAAATCCCCACAAAACAAAACCACAGCGCACAACACAACAAAGAAAACAAATTCCATCATCAGCAAGATAAAATGACAGATACTGAAGTGAAAGACAGAGAAAAGATTCAGCCAGAACAAAGTTGAACCATTTTAACTCTTAGTTTGCCAAACAATCCAAATCATCTCTGAGGCCTATGTCAATTTGAGTCTGAAATTAAAAAAACAGTAAATGATTCTCACTTTCTGCACTTCCATCTGTTTCATCTGATCTGCACTAATGATTCAGAGAGAGGAGCAATGAACAGAATGAAAACTTCTTCCCACCAAGGAGCCTGCAGCTTTAATCCATTGCTTGGATTTAAAGCCAGTAACATTAAACAGGGTAATTATAGCACATATGTTGAGGGAGATCCGTAACCCCCCACTGCTCCCACATCCAGATACAAAGCAGGCAGTGGGTGTGGAGGTCAATCTCAGGTTACTGTCCATGCTGACATCAAATTTAATTTAAATGGACATTATTTATCTTATTATAAGAAAACAATCTTACTTGGCTGTGTATTAAAGCAATTGTCTCAGCTACTAAATAGCTCTGCCAGCATATTCTGAGACATGTGAAAGCAAAAATTGATTTGCTTGCTACCACAGCCTGCTGCAGCCAGAGCACAACGCAGGGGAAATGGCTTCCCACAGCTGCTGAAGAAGCAGAATATGGTGTCTGCAGCTTCTCTCCTTTCTTTTCACTAAAAGAGTGGTTTCTTCCCACAAAAACATCAACTTCCTTCTAGTGCTATACTGGTGTCCAGTACTTCCCCTCCCCACCCCAAATTTGTCTTAGCACCAGTTAGTACTTGCTCAGCACAAGCTTTAACCTTCTCCTCACCAAACTTGCTGCAACACTGAGAGAGCATGCACACACATCCAGATGCTCCATATCATCTTTCCACATCTAATCGGACACTGGACTCTGATGGATGCAGTACATGAACGTCTGTGTTGCAAATAGAGGTTGTTAGGGACAGATTATCCTGCTAGGGACTATCGTGACAGATGGATTTTTATTTGGGCATTTCATCACGTCTGCAGGCTCACAGTGATCATTTTTAAGAGTTCATAGTTAAAAACAAGCTGACCCCCCAAGAAAACCCTCAAAATTACCTACAAAACCCTCCATAGATTATTTAATCTGATAAATGCATTGTAAATATAATGTGGGCAGCCAAAGTACCAGCCACTCTGCCCTTGTTTTAATGCAAACAGTAAGGCAAAGGGCTGAAAATAGTGCAGGAAAACTGAACTTGGTGTTGGGGAGACTGCTGTGACTCTCAGCTCTTGGGAAGGGAGAAGAGGTATGGAGGGGACAGTGTTTCCCTGAGGACATGAGTGCAGTGGATCTGCCTTGTTGGCACCCACACATCTCCACCAAAGGCTTTGTTTTTGCTTCAGGTCAAACCAGGTGCTACATAGGCCTCCTTTAATGCCCCAAACTGAGCCAACTGGAAGAGCAAACAGCTGGCCAGGCCTCTGCCGAGGGCTGGTTTTAGGTGCCACATTCCAAAAATGTGGATTTTGAGACAAATCTTTAAAACTAGGATGTCTGATTTATAGCTTAAATCTCCCTCTGGATGTGACAAGGAGGCAGGTGGCATTCTGCTTCCAGCTGACTGGCACTGTGCATGGATGCTGCCTCTGTTATATAAAGACATGAAATATTGCCAATAGAGCAAAAGACATTGCAGAAGACAAAGCTCTGAATGTCAGGAGGCCAGGAACAGATCTGTGCACGGCTTAGTCTGAGTTACAGAAAGCCAATTCTGGTTACTGTGTTCTGTCAAATTTAAATAAAAATAATTTAATTCTTATAGGCAAGCACTTTTATGTGAAAGACAACAGGCTCACAAAGCATCATAAATCCCGCTGTGAAGGTGAAAAGGAGGAAGCATTTCCTGACTGCTGCTACAGCCTGCAACAGCGTTCTGCAGGCAGTTAACCTCCCTCCACCGCCCTCGATCTCTGGCTGGATGAGCTGTTGAACTGAGGCCAAAGCACAGACGCTATCTCTATCTGGTCGCCTCCTGCCACTGGAGGCCATCCTGCTTCCATGGGGCGATCACGGATCACCAGCTTGGGCTCTGGTCAGCAGCCACTACAGCCGTCACCTTCTGCCTCACCCCCCAGCTCGAAGACTGTCTGAAATTGCCTCCATGTCATGGTTTAAGCCCAGTCATAACTCATGCGGTCGCTCTCTCACTTCCCCCCCTTCCTCCCCCACCTCACTCCCGGAGGGATGGGGAGGAGAATAGAATGAATGTAACTCCCACGGGTTGAGGTAAGAACAGTCCAGTAACTAAGGTATAACACAAATCACTACTGCCATCACCAATAATAATAATGATAAGGGAAATAACAAAGGAAGAGAATACAGCTGCTCACGGCCCACCAACTGATACCCAGCCCGACCGAGCAGTGATCTAGCTCTTCCAGGTAACTGACCCCAGTTTTTACATCCTGGGCATGACATGCTGTGGCATGGAATACCTCTTTGGTCAGTTTGGGACAGGGGTCCTGTCTCTGCTTCCTCCCACCATCCTCTCCTCCCTGGTGAAGCATGAGACTCAGAAAGTCCTTGGTCACACTAAACATTTGAGCAGTAACTAAAACCATTGGTGTTAGCACTATTCCCAGGCCAAAAATCAAAAACACAGCACTGCACCAGCTACTAAGAAGGAGAAAAAAAGATTACTGCTGCTGCTGAACCCAAGACACTCTCCAAAGAAGGAAGATTTCAGGTTGGGGATTTCAGGTTACTTCAAGAGAAAGCAGATGGCAGGATTAGATGTTCGCCTAGCACTGGACCTCCTGCACAGAAATAGCTTATTTTTAATATTTCTGTCCATTTTGTAGAGGGAACACTCCTATGAGAATTCAGCTGAATTCAGTCCCTTCTGCTTACACTCAACAAAACTGTTTAATAAGTAACAATCTCTACAGCCATGAAAACCTTCTGCAAGCAAACTTATTTTAGTCCACATTAACTGCTGGTGCATAAAGAGGAAAAAGCCCAGCATGGCTGCCAAAACCCAGCACTGGTAGGCAAAAGAGAATCCCCACTTTTTAACTGAGCACAATAGAAAGACAGTAACTATGGAAACTTCAAGCATCAATTCTAGTCTTTGGAAGCTGAAGCTAATTTTAGCTAACTAATCGGATGCTTGAAGTGGTAATGAAAGAAAAAGGGATATATTCATTTTGGTGCTGTAGAGGCATCTATTTTAAACATGAATGAACATGCAAGCTTCATGACTTTAAAAGAGTAGGATAATAATGGATCATGGACACCTAAGGAAGAGGTCTTAAAAGATAACGTTTTCTTTCATTATTCACTATCTATGTTTAGCTTACAGCTTCAATCATTCCTCTTGTATATGGCTCCCACCCCAACAGCCCAAACCATTATAATCTCCAGGCCAAATGACTATAGTATGAAGCTTTCTAATTGGATTTTTTAATGCTTCAGAGAGTAGAAAATGTCTCTTATAGGTTGAAGGTGGCTCCCTGCTCCGAACCTTAGATCTGGAACCTGTTTCCTGGCTCCCTCTGGCTCTGATCACAGATAAGGAGATAATTTTACTGGTATTTTATTGATGAAAGCTGAAACTGGCCTTTTCTCTGTCTGGACAATAAAGAGGAAAAAAAGGTACTATTACTGTGCAGTTTAGTTTAGTTTGGTTCTGTTATCTTCAAGGGATTTCTTCATTTTAAAAGTAAACTATACCATACAGGAATATAAATTGAATTTAGACCTACAAAATCCTTTAGCCGACCTCCTCTGACTAGTTTATCACTGAAGCCCTGCCAAATTCTTATCTTCCAAAAGCCAGTTAACTGAATACTGAACATCTATGTTGATTCTCACTAATAAGCCTGTTAGCCAGCAACCTGTTCTAAAAGAGGTGTGTGACTTCAATACCTTCCACTGGAAGGGTCTGTAAAAACAGACATCTCAGGCCTCAGAACAGAGGCAGTCACAGCCCCCTCTCCCTTCCACAGTATGTATGTCACATTAGCAGCTTCCTATCATCTCCCATTAGGATCACAACCCTTTATTATTCCTTTTTACAGATATGGGATGAATGGAGCTAATAATGTTTCACATCAGCTAAAAAGGAATCTTAATTAAATGTGATGAGTAACTGCTAATATAATATGATAAGCCCCCTGGATAGGCACGCTACACAATTTCTGTGGTTTTCAGCATCCTTTGAACATTCTCCAAAGACAAAATGGACGTGACCTTGGGAACACTCCCCACATCCATTCCCCTGCTGCAGAAATAGCTTCATTCTTTCAAATGGCTGAGGTGTCCACCCTTGGAGGACTTTTGCCTAGGCTGCAGGTCAATCCGGATGTTATGATCACTTAGTCACCTGGGTCTTCAACCTCTTAAACTAAATTATTTTGGTACTGATGAGATGAACCAGATTGACTGCTCTTGGAAGTCTGGACCTACTGTATCATGGTGCCAAGCCTTCTACCTGTTTGTCCTCCCCTGCAGCTAAAGATGCCCTCTTTATATTGAAAGTACAGTGCCTGCTTGAACTATACGATGAAAAGTTTGCATTATGTTTTCAGTAGATGCGTACTGGTGCTGTTCTGCTGCATTTAACGATCTGCAGGTAATTCTGCTCTGGCCTGATGTTAAAAGCCAACTGAAATGTGTTTATGAACCTCTTAACTTGTTCAGTGCTTTATTCTACTTGATTACATAAACTGAAATCAGAAACTGCTTCATGATGCACTGCAAAAGCTACATAATGCTGAAATATAATAAATTTAACAAAGAGATTACTTGAGGAGGGATGATTCTAATTGGGTACTAGAGGAAAACTTTTCACGCTGAGATAAGCCATTGGAATCATCTCCCTGGGGAAGTGGTGGATTCCCCAACATCGGATACTTCTAAGATTCAGCTGGACAGGGTGCTGGGTCAATCTAGTCTAGCCTTTGCCAAGAAAGGTTGGACCAAATGATCCTTGAGGTCTCTTTCACCTGGTATTCTATGATAATACACAACTATGGAATATTAAGGTATGATTATCTGAGTAAAGATGGGTTCTAAGTTGGCAGTTGCTTGAAATGGGTGGCACCACATTGCAACAGTCATTTCAATAAAGTTACAGATCCCTTTTATGTCTTGTCCCTAGGACTACACTTCCTTAAATATTCATCAGATGGTAAGCATTAAGTCTCAGAGGCTTAACATATATGAAAAATGGGCAGAGACATCTCTTAATTTTTGATCACTGTAACCTTTTCTGAATAGAATCCCAGTTATAGAATTAGTAAATGACCTACTTTATATTTCAATTATTTAAACTTTAATTTTATAGCCCTAGTCATACATTAAGCCAAGAATTGTTCTCAATGGAACAACTGGAGAAATGTCGCAGGCTTGTCCTTCCATGTAAAATGATGCTTTATATTATACTCAGGACCTGCTCATTTGCTAATGAATTCTCTTTTAAGAAAGGCATTGCTCAAACAGTTGTAGTAGCACATCAGAAAGTTATTTATATATAATATGCCTGCCATTTCTCTTCTCTGAAAGAAATATTAAAAATGGAAGAACTGGCTTGAAATGAACAGGAAGATCAAATTTGGGAAATGAATTATTACACATAAACTGTAATGGATGTAAATGGATCTCTGAGAGTGAAGTAAGGAAAATTAACTTCATTTCTACATTATTGCTTCATGGAGGCTGACAGGAAAAAATCCTATCCTGATTAAATTTTAGAAGACTCACATTTCTCACAGCTGTGGTTCCTTTAAATGAAAAGATGGAGAAAATCGAGGACAGACTATATCTGGATTGATAGCACAGTTATTTTCCTTCCAGGAAATGTGCATATGCCCAGGTAACTAGGACAAGCTGACAAAGAATAGGGAAATTTAAAAGATCTTAGTCTATAAAAGGTAAAAGGTGATGTTACTGCTTCCTAAATCCTTCACTTCAAAAGGAATTTTAAATTACCATCTGGTGGTATCTACATGTAGAATATTTAAAATATTTTAGCAGTGATTTAAACTTTAAACTTTCCTGCTTTCCCGTTGTATTTGTATGTATATACATGCATGTTAGTATAAAATTGGTTCATTTGTGATTATTGAGGAGGCGACTGGCTTCTTACTTATTACATACAGACTTTAGATGTAAGTACACTCGGAACAATGCAGAGAGCAAGACCTGGCAGCAACAGGGACCACTTTGAAGTGTCAGCCTAATGTACACGAGCCCATAATACAGACACTTCTCTGAACTGCTGCAGACTGTGGCTGTACAAGGCTTTCCTTCAGTAGGAAGAAAACTCATGACCAAGGTTTGTGCACTGATACATTCTGCGCACAGACTGTGGCCTGCTGATATCCACAGTAGTCCTTGCATGGAGGTGAACATACATAATGTAAAGGCAATGTTTCTCTCAGAAACCATATGCCAAATCAAATGCTTACACCTCAGGAATGTTTTAAAGATTGATCTGAGCTGGAAACACGAGGTGAGACCATATTATTTGCAATTCCATCAATGCCGTATCCAACCAGAGCCTCTTTCTGCTTCTCTGGATGAGCCAAGCCCTCTCATGCCTCAAAACCCACCACATTTCAGATTCTGCCTTCCCAGCATCTTTCCTCATTCACACCACTACTACATCAGGTCATGGAGGAAAAGGTTTGTTAGATTATCAATTCTGTATCTGGAATAATATCTTAATGGGTATTATATCCTGGTCCATTTTAGTCCACACAGACCACTCAAGTTCACAGAGTTCCAATGTGTGGTGCAGCTCACATATGTCAGATCATATGATGATTAAACGCATATTTCTGCTATATCAGGGAACACTGTTCTCCCACTACTCATCCTACTTGGGCATGTGAGGTGCCAGGCAAACCAATTCCCCCACCGGTTCTCCAGATCTGTCAGCAGACTGCCTTTGGTGTCTGACTTGGCAAGATTAGGAACTCTTCATTGCAGAGGTGCGAGACCAGCATGTGTCAGAAGGGGAATAAAAAGCTGGAAGAACTTAATCCTTAGGCTGTCCAACCTGACAGTTCCATAAAGAGGGATTTTTGTCAGCTATTTCAACATGTTCCCTCACTAGAAAGGAAAGTCATATTGATATGTCTTGTCCAAGTAGGTGTAAATGGCTGCAATCCTAAAATTGCTTCACATTCTCTCTGTGATCCACAACTGCAACACTGAACATACTCCCTTTATACCAGACTTGAAGAAGAAATAGCTTGGGGTAGCCTTCAGAAACATGGTTTGTGACAACAAGGAGAAAAAGCTCTATTTATATCTCTTCCTGCTGACACATGGAATACCACACACTTCAGTCAAGCATACACATGCAGCTGCTCAGTGGCTGGAATTTCTGCAGTAGCTTAGAGATGGGAGGAAGTGTAATCAAAGCACATCTAATGTGGACCAAGGAGAAAAGACAGTAAAGGATGCTTCAAAATGCAGTGCTTGATCTAGTTTGTTCTACTCACCAGAGAGGCACACAATCCTGAATTTTATATTCAGAAACACGTGGGCATATTTACTGAAACTAGCACTAATATTTAATACCGGTAAAAACAATATAATTATGCCTGCAGATCTTCAATGAGCAGCTATGGACAATTTTTGCATCAGCAATTATTCAATTTGCATCTCTAGTAAAACAACTCAGTGAACAGGCAAACAGCTTTGTATCTCTGCAGGTGAGCAAATCTGACAGTTGCTAAGTGCTGATGTGTCAACTCTTCAGCTGGGGACAATACCTGGACAATTAGGCTCAATAGCAAATACTGGCATGAACCATACATCCTTGCCTATAGCACCTGAGAGAAACAAACAGCAGAAATTAACTATGATGGCTTTAGTCTTTTTCCTTTTTTCTTTTTTTTTTTTTTTTTTTTTTTTTTTTTTTTCAGGGGTCAGAGCTTTTGGCCCATAAATATTTTTTAAGAGATAAAGACACAATTTTAAAAGAAAAAGGTGAGAGGGAAAGCCAAACAATACAACAGAGCAAGTATTTGTGAATCATAGAATCATAGAATAGTTAGGGTTGGAAAGGACCTTAAGATCACCAGTTCCAACCCCCCTGCCATAGACAGGGACACCTCCCACTAAATCATGTCACCCAAGGCTCTCTGCAACCCAGCCTTGAACACCGTCAGGGACAGAGCATTCACAACTTCCCTGGGCAACCCACTCCAGTGTCTCACCACCCTTACAGTAAAGAACTTCCTCCTTATATCCAATATAAACTTCTCCTGTTTAAGTTTCAACCCATTACCCTTTGTCCAATCACTATAGTCCCTCATGAAGAGTCTCTCCCCAGCATCCCTATAGGCCTCCTTCAGATATTGGAAGGCTGCTATGAGATCTCCACACAGTCTTCTCTTCTCCAGGCTGAACAGCCCCAACTCTCTCATCCTATCTTCATACTGAGGTGCTCCAGTCCCCTGATCATCCTCACGGCCTCCTCTGGACTTGTTCCAACAGTTCCATGTCCTTTTTAAGTTGAGGACACCAGAAATGTAACCAATACTCCAAGTGAGGTCTCATGAGAACAGAGTAGAGGGACAGTATCACCTCCTTCAACCTGCTGAATACTGAAAATAATGTGTTCATTGTTCAGCTGCTCTCTTCAAGGCCTCAGTCATTCACCAAAGTGTATCAAATGGTGCCAGGTGGGATAACTTTCCCTATACTGAAGAAGCTGAGAAATTCATTGATCAAAGGTCACACTAGGACCCAAAGTCACCTCTTTGGACAGCTATGTCTGCAACTGCACCCAAACCTGCAAAACTTCCTTAATGCAAAACCTGCTCTAAAAACCTTAGGAATCAGTTCATACTCCCCCCTGAATCCCTCCCACTCCTGCCTGCAGCTTCAATTTAGTGCTTGTCTTCAAAAGCCAAAGTGAATCATCCATTTCCTGCCTCCCAATCCTCAACTATCACAGGCCTCTCTGTGGGTTTTCTGCTGCTCCTCCAAGTACTTCTGATTCAGGCTCACTACAAAAGCTGCATTATGAAAGAAAAACGCTGAGCAGGTGGCACTGCCAAAGTTTAAACTCCACAGAACTGAATCAAACTTATTCTCTTGTGGCTGTAGTATTTTAATCACAACTAAATAATGAAAGACCATAAACTGCAGCCTGAGTTTTCTCATGTAGCTTTTCCTACCCATGTCGGACTTCTGTGTCTCTAGTCTTTGCACTGTGGGATCATTTTATGCACAATCATTCTGCCCTTTCTCAGAATATTTGTCACTTACCAGTAGTTTTGTGATTTTTGTGAGAATCTCAGGTTTTACAGTGAAAAAACAAAACAACTGACTTTTGGCTGCTAATGTACCAGAATCAAAATAAATCTTTGGGTTTGATAAAAATACTATCTTTTAAAACAAGCTCTACTTGAGGCCTAAGTTTGGAGCATTTTGGATTGGCAGCATAGGACTGACCCAATGCACTATCACGGCCTGTTGCTCCATCCCGTTCTCTCACCATCATCCTTTTAATATCAGGTGCTTACCCTTAGCCAGGCATGTGTGACAAACAGAACATACCATGTATGTGCTACTGGTGACAAAAAAAGCACCTGCCTTTATAAATCTAATTCCAGACAATGAACATCTCGTGTCTGAGAATCGCAGAATCAAGTAATCAACAATCACAGTCTGCAAGACAGAAAAATATCTTCTGATGGCTTCCTTCAAAGTTGTGCACTTGTTTTTTGATTCTTTTTCAGTATTACAGTATTATGCTGCTTCCCTAAAGGCTGTAGGGACTAACACTGTTATCCTGCATAACTGTATCTGGCACTTGACCTGAATATGTTTCTCCAGATTAGGCAGTGACATTCTCATCTGGAAACCCTGTACATTCAAACTGTTGTCTCAGTACAAAGGTGTACACAAGTTATTCTGAAAATCAAGCTGAATGTGTGCTAGGATGTACTGTCTCTATCTCAAAAACTTTAGTGATTAGAATAATATGGAAGCTTTCACATCCAGATTCCAGAATCTCTCCAACTTGCACCTCCCAGCTGCTATAAAGTGATGGTTCTGTGTCAAGTAGTGGCAGGAACGAACCTCCACATCACAAATAACAATTACATCTTTTCCCCTAACTGACAAACTCAGTAGAAAAGTAAAGGAATGATTAACACATAAACAAGAAATAGCCAGTGGCTGCTAGCCTCAATTCTTCCAGGTAAAAGATGAAACAAAAGCAGGTCTGCAAAGAGGGTAGAAATTCCCACCCAGGACCTCTGCACTACAGTGAACAGGAGACATTCCAGCCAGGTGCAATTATTTGTCCCCTTTCACAAATACTAACTTTATCTCATCAACAAAATACTCCCCTTACCTTAATGCATGCTATGTAGTTTTCATAATTACCATCAGAATTGCATAATCTTAGACCACATGTTCTGTATGCTAAAAACCCTGCAACACTTAGTTGTCTTTGTTCCAAGTGAATAAAGGCCATTCAAAACACAAACAATCCTCTCTTGTCTCCTCAGTTCCCCTGTGAAAGTGGAAGGACTTTGATACAGCCCAGAAGGCAAAAAACCTCAGTATCTGCTCTACAAGAATACCTATTCACCAGTTTCAAGAGTATTTAAACATCTGAGCTGACCTTAACTATTAGCTCAGTATATGAAGTGAGCAACTGTGCACCCAGAAGTCAGGACCAAGGAGATCTAAAAATTCACAGTTCAGCAGCAGCACCGTATATTGAACATTAGCTTGACTAGCATGTCGAAATTGTTGCAGAAAATTATATGTTCGCAAAAATTAATACCATAAAATTAATATAGCTCCAGTTTTTACCATTAATTCCTCTGAAGTGCAAAATGGCCAGTTCTCCCATCTTGCGCATGCTACATGATGGCTGCTGGGCTTTTGTCAAAGGATTACTGTACTTTTCAACCCCCTTATCGAATGCTACATTATTCTTGGACATTACATCTCTTTCATTGTTTGCATTCTTCTTGCTCAGAAAATGAAAGTCCTTACCTTCCTTTTCTCTTCATTATCTGTTGCAATCAACCCTACAACAAGTTCTTGTTTTTTCTTTCTGCCACCATATTTTCACAAGGTTAATTCTCTATAAGCACAACAATCCTTTGATCTGAAGATGCAGTTCCAGGCATGTTGCCTGTGTTATTCCTACCCTTTTTGTGCCAGTGTTAGTTCCCATCAGCAGCTAATTGACTTGAAAATTAAGTCTACACAAGCCTTTTTCAGGCACATCAGCTCCTCAAGCCAGCTAACTCTATAATCAGAAGAAAAACAATACTGATTTGAGAGGACTGGAATGTGTGGCAAGACTTAAAAGAAACAAACCCAAAACCTCCAGATTTAGACTAGTATAAACTGACACGGAACTACACAAAGCTCATCCATTTAGTCCACACAGCCTCCCTAAAACGCAGGCAAGCTCTTTTCTGCTACAAGCCTCACTATCTTCCTTGCCAGCTGCCCCCTTTTTGCTCAGAACACGAGCTGGGTAAGAGCAGGAATGTGACCTAAAGTTGAAAACTACCTCTTTTTTAAAGTCAACATTAGCCTGCAACTACAGATGGGACTACAGACAAACAGGACAGTGCTTCCTTCAAACTCCTGCTTTGTGCAGGCTCTCTCTTCCCTCCACAACCTTGCTTAACCACCACCGAAAAAAGGAAAAAAAAAAACAGGAATAGCAGTGAAAACCCATCATGCTCCTGATATTATTGTGCTTTACAAAGTAGGGATTTTTATTTCAGTTTCCTAGCAACTCTGCAGGCCGACTTGGCAGTGTTTTCATATGGAGCACTAGTTAACATAGGGTGTTGCAGCTCTTCTTGAGGAGGTACTTTAGACTATTTAACTGCTTTTTTTTTCTCCTTTAATGCACAAGTAGAGTGTGCACTAAGGCTGCCTGGAAGAATAGTATGAAGCAGGAAGAAACACCTATGTTTTACCTACATTCCAACCTTCAGTGACTTTTTACTTCACATGAAGAGCCCTGAAACTAGTATTTGATTAAAATTAATCAGGAGAAATGAACAAACAGAAAGGAGAATCTTCAGATTAGAGTGAAGTTATCATCAAGGATCTCCAACCACGCTGACCTCACGTCAGAGCTATGAGAGACGCAGATGCAGTTTCTATAATGTCTGTTACAAACACTTGCCATCTGGGAATAGCAAAAAGAGAAATACCAGGCAAGCATAAGGAGGTTAATTATAAAACTTGATGAGCATTAAGCTTTTAAAAATATATTTGACATATAATTTAAAGATGCATAAAAATGCATCGAGAAATGAACAAAGCATCAGTACTCAAGTCTGGGAGCATATTTTCCACAGAGAACAGCCAGAAAACCAGCAGAAATGCTCCAAGCCTCCATCTTGCTGTCTAGCCAGCACACTTCAGGGAAGTCTCGAAATCACCTGCATGGATGTTCTCTGCATGACCCAATGGCCTCCATGCTAAGGCTGCCAATTAGTTTCAGTTGTGTTTTGTCTGATATGGTAAAATACCAGTGGGGAACTGGATTAGGTACACCAAATTATTTTGCCTGTCAGCCCAGAAGTAGTTGTCTTCTAATTAATGGGTCTTCTAGATAGGTTTAGCTGCAGTTTGAAAGTCTGCACATGGATATACTGATTTGCAGTGTGGAACAACAGAAAAGGGCTTTGTTGTGTCTTCAAGCTTCACTGCTGGAAATAGTTTTCCTATATAACTGCACCTGCAGACTTCAGAAGGACAGACAGGGATCCCAAGGGGACCACAGTGTGTGTGGTCTTTGCAAAACTTTGTAACCTTTTTTGCCCCATGGGAATAAAGCTCAATTAGAAGGACAAGGTGATGTTCATCATGGTGCTTTATTTCTCCCAGCTGGAGTGAAATGTGGGAATAAGTAAGGCAGATAATCTGACACTACTGTTATTCATCTATTTTAATTCTTCTGTTTCCACCTACACATGTGGGAAACTCTGCTACCTACTTAGCATAAATTTGCAGCAAGATAATAATCTACAAAGAAAAGGTAATTTTTACTATGAAGAGATGGCATTATTCATGGTAACCAGAGAGAATAAATCCCTTGGAAACCTAATGAGCAGTTTGGTGCTAACACACTCTTCCTGCCACAGTTGCTGGATACTTCTTTGGGCCAGTTTATCTTCTCTGTATATGACTGAATGCATTTGACTCCAGGCATTTGTAAAGACTGCCTGCTTATACTGGCTGAGGCGACAAGAAGAGCAGTTAGAAACTGTATAGTGAATACTGTGGATAAAGAATTCAGTAACTGCAGTTATTAATTATGACCACTTAAATACCACTATAGGCTTGTAAATTGATTCACCACTGAAACGACAGCCTCTGGCTCCTGGGAGCATTCAGGATCATGGAAAACTAATACAGCATGATAGTGAAAAACTGAGAGCAGGAGGGAGGAGAATGCAATTTGCAACTACAGATCCTAAGATGTGTTTAATGTGTAATGCTCTTTGGTAATGAAAAATGCAGTTTGGATTTTGCATCTTAAAGATAACGTTGCAAGGTCTGAAGGCATAGTGGGAAGGAAACCTGGGAGAGAAATTGTTAATTTTGCCTTTTCCAGTATTATTATAACATTTTTAATACAGGAAATGCTGAAATGACTTGAAGATCAGAGCTTGCCTCTCGGAAAAAATAAGTCTTTCCATTTCAAGGTTTGAATAACCTACCTAGAATAAGCAATCCGTAAGACCAGGCACTAGGCCAAGGAGATGTGATTACAGGATAAGAAGATAGAACTGAAGGCAAAATCCCTCAGCCAGCTCTAGTTATCACAGGACAAACATAGAGAGGGAAGGGCAGAGAACCTCTCTTGCCATTAATTGTCTAAGTGAACCTAAGGAGATTAGCTGCATAATTAGATATTTAATCAGTGCCACTCCCAGCCCCAGCAGCAGCCTGTCATGTGTTGCTTCAGTATTATATGCCTGAAGTCTGACCTGTACACTGAGACTGAACTCATTTTGTAGCCCCACAAATCCCACCCCACTCCATGCAATAGGATAGCATGCATCTCCCAAGGGAGCCTTGGGACAGGATTTGCTTGCCAGTCAAATCTTACTTGCCTTTTCAACACCACCTTTTCTTAACAGTCAAAGAACAAGTCATAGGAGGGGGGCACAAGACAGAACTGGGCCACTAACAACAGGAAATGAAGCACTTTCTCAGATCCTAGTAACACATTCAATTACAACGTAAGCAATTCAATTTCATCATGTTCAAAACACTACCAGTGAATTCTCTTCTAGCTCCAGTATCCTTAATAGCATTTGTTATGGGATGAACTGCTGCTGTTAATGATTTTACACTGGTCTCCTGTTGGTATCTGATCCCAGCACTGCTTGCTGAGCTGGGGTGTGCAGCCTCAGGAGGCTGCCGCCAGTCTCCCTTCTCTAAACCTGTCCTACCTACCTGTGCAACCAGAAGCAGCACGCTATTTTTCTCAGCATAAACACACAAAACCACTTTCCACAAGACCACAGAGGGTTTATGGAGGTTTTGGGGTTTTTTCCCTTCCTAATCAACCTGCTTATTTTGCTAGCTCTGCATACATGCTACAAGGGGATGCTTTTAGGGATGGGTAACTAATTATACAAGCCAAGAGCAGAGAAACTGCACTCAGATTCATTCCCTCCACAGTCAGAGCCTTGTTTTTCTGAGAATTAAATCCCATAATGAAGGGATGCCTCTGCATGCTGCTGACTGTTTTAAGTCTCTCATTACACCTCTGAGTGCACACAAGTAATGACCAAATGAGTTCAGAGTTTAGCTCTCAAAGTAAATTCAGTATCTCTAAGTCAATGTTACATAAATAATCAGAATTGTTTTCCAGTGCTGGAAAAACACTCACGGTATTGCAGCATTGCTTTCTCTGCTTTGTGCAGCACAGCTCTACTCTGGCAGTGCCACGAAAGCAAAAAGGCAGAGATCAGAGACGTGCAAGAGAGAAACAGAATGGCCAAGAGGAATGTGAAGCAGCCTCTGCCTCCCTCTTTAAAAGCTGCTAAAGGTCTGACATAGCAGAGAAAGAGCCTGTAAGCACTGCAGTGTAACATGAAGGCTGAAACTATAATCCCATAGTGTTCTGGAAGCCCTGACCCAACAGGCTCCATGGCTCAGCAGCTGGGGGGGCACAGGGAAGGGCAGCCCCCAGACCATCTCACAGTTCTGTTACTCTGCTCACTCCTGCTCAGGGAGAGCATTCTGGGCAAGGCAGATGTTCACCCAGTCCTCAGCAATACCATAAATCTGTGATAAGAATAATTCCAGTCTTTCTGCACCTTGTTTTTTTGCCTTTTCAAACAAGGTAATGATCATGTCCTTTCTCTTGTGTTCCCAGACTTTGCTCTGCTCATGTAAGCTGTAAGTTCCTTAAGGCAAGGCTTGTCTTTTGCTATTTGTATGGGTACTGTGTAGTGCCATTGGAGCCACACTACAGCATTACTAACAGATGCTGAAGCAATGCCTGGTTACAAAAATAAACACATGAAAAATACATTCATGACCCTTGTGTACAGCAAAGTGCTGCACAGAGGTAGACATCCATTAGGGGAAGATGTAAAATCACAGAGTGGCCTGTACTCCCCCAACCTTTCTCCTTGCATTGCTTGCAATATAAATACATTCCAGATAAAAAATGTCTTAGAACTCCTTAGAAACTTCCTTATTTTATGCAGCTGTTTTCTACCAGAGAGGAATTATATATTGCAAGAGATAACAGGGTTGAAATTCCGCTGGGATCGTAATTATCAATGGTTGTTTTGACATTAACTTGAGTATGCATTCTTTTTTAAAACAACTAAAGAGAATAAACATAAGCCCAAAGCAGGAGAGAAAGAGAAGGATAAAACCAAAATAAAATAAGAAAACAAAAAAATCCATGCACACGAATGGGAGGCACAACAGGGAGAAAATACAGCAGCTGTAACCTCATGTGGAAACAATTTGATTACCATCAATTCCCTGAAGTACTGACCAGATAAACACTTGTTTAGCTTATAAGTTCTGACAAGATCACAAGCCAAGGTAGTACAGCTGAAAGTGAATGATTTTTCCATTTATTTATTGAAACCTCTGAGAAAATAATAGTGATGGGAATCAAACCCCACGTCTTCTGTGTAGCTGCAGAACGTTACCAGTAGGCACAAGACAAACTCACTGATACCGCTAACAAGATCAGAGAAGCACGTGGCCAGAGCAATGGACAAGTCTATTATCTTGGTATGGAGTGCTGTCTCTGCCCACCCCCGTTTTGCTCAGTTACAGAATCCTTTGGGGTACGTCTGGCTTCTAGATGATAGGTTAATCAGGGTGGGAAACCTGATAAACTAGCTGGAGTTTTTGGTGTTTAATTCAAAAGAGTCAATCTATTGGCGATTACATTTGTAACAAAATTAACCATAATCAAAATCAGGTACTTTCTAAGAGAGGTACTTTGTTCTTAAAACAAAGAGTTAGTAGCAACTATTCAAATGAGAAACATTTTTTGGGTGCAAATGTAACTTCCATTTTGAGGAAGCAAAGAGATTACTCTAGGAAGGAATGAATTAAGTAGGCAAGGAGTTACTGTCATTAAACTTTCTCCTAGCACCTAAATATAGAAATTGTAGCCAGCTAAACCACTTGTATAAAATCTTTACTGTTCCTTAAAATGAAAAAGTCTGGAGATGCCATAGCTTTTATCCACAGTTTGGGAAATATCTGCTTCATATCACTCAGTCACAGAAAACCAATATCCTTTTGTCCCCATGACTCTTTTATTCCTAGTTTTGGAAATTTAGCAGGTCTCCTGTGTTATTAGTATCTCAAATGGAGTTATCAGTCTTACATGAACCTTTAGGAAGTCTGCAATGGAACTATCACCGCATGTGGAGAACAGAATTTGGACATGGTTATCACCACTTAGGCAAATAAAACAACTGGCTCCAAATAAAACCTATCTGTAATCTAAATGGAAGGACTGCACATGTACAGGGACTAAATGACAAGCTGCACAAATGTGCATTTCTGCATTGCCTGAGGCTAATGAGAAAGGTTAATTCACAAATCTTTACAGCAGGTGGAATCAAGAATTCCTCACAGTATATGAAGACATAAACTCTTCCAAGACCATTCTCTTCTATAGCTCAAATGAAAACAAAGTCTTATTCAAATATATCAAGACAAACAGACCACACAACTTTGAAGTTTCCAGAGCTAGCCTTCCTTAAATTTGGGTAAGTCCCTTTTTATCCTCCCTTACACTGAGTCTTCAAGGACTAAGGTATCACACACTATTAAATCTCTCATCCATGTCATCTAATTTACTTGGTACACTCCACTGGAAAATAATGGACCCCATGATAAAGATCACAAATGCTATTTCAGGTCAGCCATGGCTTTTTCTTTTTGCAGCTAAGAGGAAAATAACAAAATAACAGTAAGTAAATTTAACATTAGCCATGTCACGACTGCAGTTTCTGTATAACATCACATATCTTCCCACTTCTTTCTTTGCCCACTAAGCTGAATAGATACCTAAACTAACCTGTTAATTTACCTAGTCCTGGCTGCAAATCTTGAAAGCCCAAACTGCTGGTTCAGCTATAGTTTGCATATGGTGAAGCAGAGGAGCTCCTGGTCAGAGCAGTCATTAGCTTCTAAAAGATAATACTCAGTCTATGCCAAGCAGCATCTCTCCCATAAATACTTATTAACATATTGTTTTGAAGAATCTTTCTGATTTCAAAATGCTTTTCTTCAGCCCAATCAGCATCTGAAATTCTTAGTCCTGCCCAGCTTCCTTCAGGCTGTCAGACATGAGAAGCATTTAGCACAGTAAATTCTTAGTTCAGTATGAAATATTGAAAAGGCGAGGTGTGGCCAACTACAGTTAGGCATTCCTGGAATAACAATAGAGAGGGCTGGCAGTGGACAGATGAGCAGGAAGAGACCAGAGGCATTAGATGAAGGGAATGAACAGATTTTGAAGATAAACAGAGGAGAGGTTCATACTTGACAAACCAGACAGGTAATAGGGAAGAGATGAAAATGAAGGAAAAAGAAATGGCAAGCAGAAGAGCAGGAAGTATACAGTGAGTATCCCAGGAATAAAGTGTACTGGGAGTATGTGCATTATGTTGAAAGTCTCAGCAAGGAGGAATTGAGAATTCAATAACCAAGGTCAAAACATGGGATAAAAGATATTTAGCTTTATACAATCCTTGGAGACTATTTCTGCTTCAATACAGTGTCATTGTTCTGCTTCTGCTTGAGAAAGCTGGAATGATTTCCTTCTCTGCCGAGCTGGTAGAGATATTGCAGCTTGAAATAATAAATTTAGTGTGCTTTATGGGGATGATTTTTTTCCATGATTACAAGAGGCTGTGAACCAAATCCCTGTGATACTTCACTATGTAGGCTAAGGAACTAGTTGAACTGCTTATGACCTCCATTTTTAGGGATTTATTCAAAGACTAATTTTCATGAGTAACATGAATAACTTGGTTGTTCTGTGTTTTCCCTATTTTCTCATTTAAAATTGTTATGCATATCATCAGTGTTTCTTAGACCACTTCAGGTATGGTTCTTAGGGCTGATACTTTGATGTTTAAGTATTTCTGGGTCTGAAAGTTGGAATTATCAAATTCCATAGAAAAGTTGTTAGTAATTAAAATAAAGAGAGGCTATAGATGTGCACAGCTGCATTTTCTAGCTCCTTCCATCTTACACAGCTGCAGTATACTGCAACAAATCAAGATCACAGTTTTGTATTCGGGGTTGCTAATTACTTATTATCTTTTATAGTTTTAATCAATGAAGTGCTAAAGCTAAGCCAGACTAGTGTTCTCTGCTGTTAGCTGTAAATTAACCTTTGCCAGTCACTTTCAGCCCCTGCACATTCTTTGCAGTGACTGCTTGATGAGTCTCTATTAGACCATTTTTCTGGGGATAAGGAAGGTCATTTGAAGAAGGTGAATAGAAACTCACTGACATTTAGAAAGAAATTGCTCTCCATTTACAATCATAGTATAAAGCTTTATCACATGAAATATGTTATTCCTCAGGTCCCATAAATCTCAGAGTTATTTTCTTATGCTCTTCCTGTTCAAACTGATTTTTCAGAGAAACACTTGAGAGGCCAAGAGCCCTGTGACAGTTCTGTGACCCCCTGTAAGCTCTCACTGGGCTGTTATGTCTGCTGAATTTCAAGAACACTGCCTGTTGCAACAGTGAAAGAGTCAACCTGGAAAACCAATAATTCATTCATTCTGTGCTGATGTTAAATGGGCTCAAAGATGCAGACAGATCAAATTATTATTCCATGAAAAGAACAACTGAGAGCATGTGGCTTTCTGCACCTCTCATCACAATCTACAACCCAATCTCGGTGTGCAGTCTTCTTTCCAGGGCCCCAGGCTCAGACACATAAGCATCCCTTTTCTTCACAGCTTTCCCACAGTCATTCTATTTACAAGACTTCACCCCAAACCAGCAGTACAAAACTTACTGGAAAGACTGATTTTACTTTTTGGATAAGTTTGCTTATTTGCCATATTTATAGTTGCTTCTCATTTAATTTTTAGTATTTGTCACTTATTCTACAGTCCATGCCTCTTAATGGACCTCTTCTGCATCCCAGCTGACTGCAACAGGAACCATCCTCTGAGAGCAATATAAATCTATTCCAGAGCAACTGCAGCTCCCTGCATAAAACCAGGACAGTCTGAGAGCATATGGGCATGGAATATCCCTAGCTAGCAAGACATGGGTAAAAAGGTCACAGCTAGGCTGGAGGAAGGAATAGCAGGAAAAACTGAATAAAGAGAGGAAAGTTGTGATAGCTACAAACTTCAGAGGACATAAACTGAAAGAGACTTGGGCTGACGGGATGCAGGGAGCTACATCTATGTATAAAGATATTACATATACACAAACATATATATATATATAAGATATAAATACACACACACATATAGTACATACAGTCCTCTTCAGACCTAGAGTTGATCTTTGGGTTATAATATTCCCCTGCCCTTCCAAGTAGCTATGGAACCCACAGCTAACCTGCCCCTTCTGCTTATTTTCCTTAAGGAATAGCAGCCAATATTACTACTGCTGTTTATTTGGCTAGTTTAAATGATAAACATATGCACCATGAATGTCAAGCATGGAGATCTGCCCATGCTGAGGTCAGTAGATTCTTACACAATATAATTGCTTTTTTCCTAAGAGTACTTTAAAAAACAAGGCTACCACCTCCTTCCCCAGCTAATTACCCAGGAAAAGGAAACAAAAATGACAGATGTACTTAGAAGTATGTTAGCACTGCAAAATCAGAAGCAGAAAATCAGCACATTTTAGGACGGCCTTTGCCTATGCAACCTTAATTCAGTCCCGCGTGCATATTTTGTAAGCCTAGACAGTGAAATTCTAGCTTCCCTGAAGTCAGAGGGTTATTTGCTGTGGTATTCAGAGATGCCAGTATTTCACCCATGGTCATCACCTACATGCTTATAAATTTCAGATGCTAATTTTGTCATGAGATTCTTTCCTCTTTTATTTACAGAACTCTCTGAATGAACGTATTCTTTCTTCTTCTAGATATATGGCCAGTGCCTTATTTATTGCACACATATAAAGTCTACACTGAATAAAGGATTTAAAATTCCTCTTGGCTGTTTTTCATCACAAAACCTTATCATTCTCCTGAGTCTTTACATGCGCTATGAAAGCATCTTTAGACTTTGAAGCACTCACATTGCCAGTTCTGCTTTGTAAATTGGAACAAGGAGCACAGTGAAATACACACAGATTTGTCTAATGCCCACTAATTCTAAACTCTCAATTATGCATAGGTTGGATTTATTCAGAAATCAACAATGTTTTGTGTTTAGAGCAAAGTTTCTGTTAATTTCAGTTTCTGTTATGAGCTCCCACCATTTCTGCAAATCAAGCTCCATTTCTTTCAAGGTGGGCACCCAACAAAATAAAGTCCACTCAGAACAGTGGTCACCCACAGAAAGTCTGAACTAATTGCCAGAACTGTCAAAAGACATTAACAGAAACTAGAAATCTGTCTGCATTTCCTGGACTCACCATATAGCATGTAGGGGACAAAGGAGAGCTAAACATAATGTCATCTTCATCCTGACTACAAACCTCCAAACTTTTGGACTAGTGGAAAACATACAGACAATTAAAAAATGCCAGATCAAAGCTCACTGTTCCCTGCATGGATGAAATATGCACTAAAGTCAACAGGAGTGCTGTTAGTCAAGTGAGGAGGAGGTCTTGTTCAGGTAATACTGAACAATGTTTGCTGAATCATCGTGTGATGCTCAAGTACAGCTATGCACTAGGAAACGAGGATTTACTTATTTAACACTTGACTTCTTCATCCTTCTTGAAGTCTTCCTATGACATCATCTTTGATTGCTCTCATTGATTAATTCTCTGCATCTGTCTCTGTGAGGCATTTTAGCCATGGTTTTTGTGGATTGTTAAATTAAATTAACGGTTTAGTGACAAACTGATTGGGATTAATCAATTGACTAAAACAACTGCATGGAGAATGCATGCAGAGAACAGGCTTGGAAGTGGTTTCTAGTAATCAGAAGTGGAGATCTCATCAGTATGCTGATGATAAAAGAGATAACAAATAGCTTATCTAGGAGTTGATCTGGACCCAGGTGCACTACTCCATTCATATGCAAGTGATATGTCAGGAGCAAATGCATTTGTTGACTCAATCAACTGCAATTGACCATAATGAGCTGAATCTCTTCTGAAAAGCATCAGCTGTGTATGTTAACCTGATGACAAATGCCACAGGTCTTGAACCTAAGCCAGAAAAAGAAAGAAGCATTGAAAGAGATATTTGTGGGAAACTGCAGATAGGATTTTATATATGATGCATGTTGATGTACTTAAGCTATATAAACTAACACAATCATCAATCCTGAGATTTCCTCATGAATTGCCTGTTTGCTATTAAGGATCAGGGATATTTGTAGTTTTTGTTTACAAAGAGTAGTATCTTACCTGAAACACTCTTAAAAAAGGACTTAAAAATCAGTGTTATGTCAAAGTCACAAATCCCCTGAGGATGGACAAAGGCAAAATAAGAATTTTCATTGCCCAGGAAAAAAAAACCTTGTTTATAAGGAACCTCACTCACAAAAATGGAATTTAAAGGTAGCTGCTAACTAGAGTGGGTATTCCATAATGCAGGTTTAATTAGTCACATCTTCCTGTATGGCAGAAATATTTCCTGTTGCTGAATGGATTTCTCACAATCTGTTTGTATACATTACCTAGAAATAAAAATCATAGAAAAACAGTGATCTGCAATGCTCAGTCCAAGGGCCAGAGTAAACAACCTTGGCATTTGGACTCTCCAGGTGCCCAGCTCTGCAGGGCCTCCTGCCAGCTTCTCCTCTCACTATGCTTTACACTTTTCTCCACTCTACACAGCCCCCAACATAGTGTGCATGACAGGTATGCGTTCATTGCACATGTGCCTCATTGCATGGTCCTGGAGAAGAAGAGCAATAAGAGCCAAGGGTTACTAGGCTCCTTAAACAAAGAGAAGTTCAGGTTCCTAAAGTGAGTCTAAAATGATAAACCAAAAAGAATAGCAGAAAGGAGTCCAGTTAGTGAAACATGGCTCTAAGATCCAAATGCCAACAGACCTTCTCAGAAGCCAGGACCATCCTACCTTGGCATTTACATTCAGGTACTTAGAAATCTGCTTTACAAGCAAGCAAACATCTGGGTGAATATTTGCATCCACATTGAATTTGGTATAAGGTAATACAATAAGTGCTCAGTCAAGGATGATTAGTGCAGCTGAAAGCCTGAGGGAACCCCTTTATAAAGGTTACAGTGTACTTATAGTGACATTTTCAAATGCAAGCTCAACAGCTACACACCTTTCACAACAAACGCAAGCTGTGTCTTCCTGAAAAGCCTGCCACAGAAGGAAGAGCACACAAACCCCAGGTAATTCTAGCCTAGGGACCCATTATATATTATATTAATTTCCAAGCTTGTTTCTCCAGACAACCCTACTGCAACACCAATGAAGATTTTGCTGAGCACCATTAATCCTGGGGTATGCTATAACTGATTGTAAATTCTGAAGTTGCTCCTCAGCCTTTTATCCAGGTAAAATTCCCATTTAAGTCATGGGAAAATTTTACACCAAGACAGCTTAAATCATAGAATCATAGAATAGTTAGGGTTGGAAAGGACCTTAAGGTCATATAGCTCCAACCCCCCTGCCATGGGCAGGGACACCTCCCACTAAACCATGTCACCCAAGGCTATGTCCAACCTGGCCTTGAACACCGCCAGCAATGGAGCATTCACAACTTCCCTGGGCAACACACTCCAGTGCCTCACCACCCTTACAGTAAAGAATTTCTTCCTCAGATCCAATCTAAGCTTTCACTGTTTAAGATTGAACCCATTACCCTTTGTCCTCTCACTACAGTCCCTCATGAAGAGTCCCTCCCCAGCATCCCTGTAGGCCCCCTTCAGGTACTGGAAGGCTGCTATGAGGTCTCCATTCAGCCTTCTCTTCTCCAGGTTGAACAGCCCCAACTTTCTCATCCTGTCTTCATAGGAGAGGTGCTCCAGTCCTCTGATCATCCTCATGGCCCTCTCTGGACTTGTTCCAACAGATCCATGTCCTTTTTATGTTGAGGACACCAGAATTGCACACAGTACTCCAAGTGAGGTCTCACAAGAGCAGAGTAGTATAGCAGCTCTCATGTCTTTTCTGCTGGAGACAACACTTCCTGGCCTTTGAGCTGCCTCTGTGATATGAGTGTCACTTCTCATTTGAATTTCTGGAGGGCTCGTAATGCTCACAGAGCTGTCTCACTGGGCTCACAACCCTACACAGGACATCCACTGAGCTGACAGTTTAGTCTGGACGTGACTGAAACTGCTGATCACATCAGTGACTGGCTGCACCATGACGGCTCTGTATTATTCCTGCTCCAGCATAAAAAGTGAGAATACTGTACTGCTTGCACAGCAAATTCTTTTAACTCAATGAAGACCTTTTGTCAATTCTTATTGACTGATGGGAAGTCATCAGTGACTGAATAAATGAAGATACATCCTAACATGTGAGTTTGGTCATCTATTTTGACAACCAAATAATGGTTTAGTTTTCATCAGTGTATTAGTGAACAAAAATAGCTAGCAAAAAGAAAAACAAAAAATAAAAAGGTCTGATTTCACCGCAGAAAATGAGAAGAGACATCCAAAGAGACGTACTGGGTTTGTAAAAATAACGATGGGAGAATTGAGAAGCTCCTACCCCAGTTTTACTGTTCTTTTGAAATGGAGGATAAAACAGTTCTAGACTCCAGCATTTTTAATCTGAATACATACATCAGAACTGAAGCTCTGCCATTATTCCATTACAAAAACCAGTAACTTCCAAAGGCAGGGTGGAAGCTGGGATCAAGGACCCTTATCTCCAGTGCTCACCTGAGACCAAGTACATCTCAGACCAAATAGTATGCTTTACTATTTACTCAATTTAGATTTCATAGATTAATTTACAAGAACTTCACTCAGAGATACAAAACAGAAGAGAAACTAAGGTGGAAGTGTCAGTTAACAGTCAGTTCCACACATATATTCTGAATTGTCATACCCTTACCTGTAGTAGCACTGGACACTGTTGGCCACTGTTGATCAGGCCCTCCTGGTCCTCCACGTAGGATGCCTGCCTCCTCCACATGCACAGCACTGAAGAGGCACATATCATCATTAGATTATACAGTTCCCTTCTACCCTGGGCTTTATAACATCTCCCTTTCTTGCTACTCTTAAAAAGTCATAGCCATTTGTAATATTGCATGATGCTAACAAATTCTGCTGGAGCATGGAGAACTGTTTTGACTTGTACAAGTTATCATGATTATTTACGAAGACATAATTGTAGCATAGTTTGTAAAAACAAATACACCTGCAGGACACTTTGCTTTATTGACTGGAAGTCACTAACAAGGAAGTTACACACTTTCTTTGCAGTTACAAGCAAACCATAAAGTGCTGGTGGGGTTACTTCTGAGCTGCTACATTATGCTACTTTAACAGATCCCACCTTCCTGGGTTACTGCATACTTCTCATGAGCAATTCAGAAAGAGAAATACATTTTCTCAAATGTGGAAACTAACATGGCAAATTTTGTGGGGTCACATCAAGAGCACTTGGCATTGAAAGCACCAATCTGAGTAATAGCCAGCACCTTACGTGGAAGGAAAAGAAAAAATCTGCTACCATTAATGCAAAACTAGACACATTTGTGTGTAATTCCTTAGAAAAACAGGATTCTGTGACTGCACCCATCTCTGCTCATCTGCTTCTCAGCTCCCTTCCACGCTCCTAGTTGAACTTAATGGGCAGTTTGAACAAAGCATGGCAGACGTCAAGCTTCCTGGGGATACCAAATTTCTACAAGTTTTATGAGAAATCAGCTTTTTATAAAAACCATCAGCTGGGCAGTTCACACAGGTGCAGATCAGGTAAAGACAGGACTACTGATGTGAGAGAAGTAAGGAACACAGCTTCATTAGCTCCCCTGCTGTGGAATGAATCGCTTTAAATGAGCACTGACTTTTTGTGAATTGTCTGAGTAACTTTAGGCAAGATCTTGAATTTTGTATGGAAAGGAATATGAATCCACAGGATTTGGTTGGGAATACACAAGAGCATGCCTGACTCTGAGGACCCATAGATAAGATGCTCCTGCTTCGACATCCTGCTCCCAGACTGGTTTTTCATTTTCAATAAAGCAGTCAGAGATTAAAAAATGCCAGCACAATAGCAGGAACATAAAAGAAAGCAAGCAGTTTGCCCAACAGGCCACAGAATCAAGCTTGCTCTTGCTTCCTTTCCTTCTGGACCCTGAGGTTTAGGTTCCTCTGTACACAGCAACCCAAAGTCAGCTGTCCATGTAAGACAGAGGATACCATCCTCTAAAGAAATTCAACCTAAGGAAATTTGGACACAGCCTCACTTTTCCTTTTTTGAAAATCCTTCTCATATCTTCAAAACATGCTTTATACTGCATTAATCATCTTGATTGTACCATGTGGTTAATAAAACGACTGCAGGAACAGCACACTTCTATGGTAACAAGAAACAAGATAGAAAATACATCACTGCTGCAGTCTATTGAAATGTATCAGTATTGATGATTACAGGGAGCTTTAAAGTAAACAAAAAGTATATAATCACAGTTAATAATTCAATATTGTAGCAATTATGCTTTGACAGACAACATATCCAAAGGCAGGAAGCAAACACAAAAAAAAGCACAGATCTATAGTAGTACAGTAACAACCTAAGATGCAATCAGATGGAATCTGTAACACTTGGAGACTCGAAGTGTCAGCAGAACTTGGTTCACACACAGCTATCCTCAGACTAGGGCATCAGAGAAGCCAGACAGCTTTGTCCTTTTCACAGAGGACAAACACAATTCCCTTTCATGAGGGGAAACATCATACATACCTTTGCATTCCTGCCCTTAGGGATGCAGAGTAGCGCCAGTCAGGATTGGGATGTTTTGGCTGTAGAAACAAAAGCCCAGGAGAACATTGTTAATGTATGTTAAACATGTTGACATGGATATGTTTTGTCAGAAAAGTCTATCTGGAGCTACTCAATTTTTGGGAACATTCAGAACTGCCAAATCTTTGTACAAATACAGAGAAACTTTCAAATGGACACACAGAGAGCGTCTCTGTAATAGAGAAACTCCTTTGAATGCCAAGGCCTTTGGCTAGAAGTGATCTCTGTGGAATGACATTTAATGCTGGAAACTGGTGGACAGTCATTTTGTACAATTACCAAATTTTGGGCATAGGAAAAACTATACCATAAATCCATAAACCATGTTGTTTGTTTTCCCAATAAGCTGAGGAAACTCGAGCTCCTGCACTGAACAGCATCTGGCTGAAGGTATATAAAATGCAGCCTCCTGTGAAGGGGACATGCAGGGCTCTATCTGCTCTGAGGTTTCTGCTGGCGTTCAGTGTACTGCAGAGGACTGCACAAGATTGTATCAGATTTCCAATCTGCAGCAAGTCTTTTATCCAATGCAAACACCTTTCATAACGCCAAGAACCATTACATTTTCCATATTCATGGAAGGGGGAAATAGCCAGCAATACCCTTTGACCAACAAACCTCAGCATATGCTGCAGTGCTGCAGAATGGCTTACTAAATAAGGAGATAGAAATCCTCAGTTGATAAAAAACTGCTCCAGAAATATTTTCTTTTCTTCTTTTTTTTTTTCCCATTGTCAGGGGACTATAAAAATAATTTTCAATGCACGTTCAGGTCTTCCAAAATTAAGCCCTAAGCACACAACAAGGTTATTTCTCAGGATTCTCAAGACATTATTCTGTAAGTGATACCTCAGCCACTGCTTAACTTCAGGCACCTGAATTCAAAGAGAGAAATTATGTCCAGAAAAATAATGGCCTACACACATTCCCCATCTCTTGTACAGTGCCAAATACACAAATAATACATGATAGTGATGGTTTAATTGTCTTAAATTATTGGAGGCAGATCAGAAATGAATTTGGCCCCATTACTTGAAAAAGAAAGTGTTGAATGTTCTGAATTATTTAAAGCCAACTCTGTCTTTTCTCTTGAGATTTGGGGAATGCTTTTCCCTGGATCAATAAGTTTTATTCAAACAAAAATGGAGCAATTACAACTTACACTATCGCTCCATCACCACATTTCTTGGGCCCAGCATCACTCAGGAGTGAGATGCTCTTGGACAATGTGCATCCCAGTATTCTTTATGGTCCAAGTTACACAAAAAGGAGGAGGCTGCCATTTGCAACCACACACTAAACATCTGTGCTAAGCAATTTCCTTCCCATTTAGCCCCAGTTCCCTGGTATGCTCAGGTTCTGCTGAGTTTAGCAGAAAGTGCCTTGACAAAGAGCCCATTATACATGGTTCCAGTATTTTCTATTTCATTCCATTTTGGCCCCAGTCCCAGGGATGTCAAAGCAACTCTGAAGTCAACCATGTAGTAAGATTCAATGAATGCAGATAGAAAATAATAAACTGATTAGACCCACTTCTGAGTTTGACCTTCTTGACATCTGATGGGTGCTGACACCAGAAGGTTTGGCTTTTCCTCTGCTGGGGATTTTCTTATAGCAGAGGAACTGCCAGACTTAGGGTGGGAGGAAAGTCCCTTTTTCTTTTTGCAATAGGGGAGGTGCACGTTAGTGTTTATACAGGCCTATAAGCAGGGTGAGGAGAAGGAAGCTTACCAAGGTCCCAGGCAAAACCACAGATGAAGTGAGATTACATCGAAGAGCTGGAAAAGTTTAACATGAGTCAAGTAGGACTGAGAAAAGAAGAAAATGGCCACTTCCTCATAGTAAATAGATTTTTTGTTTTCAGATGAGAGCTTTCCAGCTCTTGGCTTGAAGTCAAAAATCTATGGGGTTTTTTTGCAGTTGGAATTTTTAGACATCAGATAATAAATGGGTGATGATGGCAAGAGAAATTCATCAGTTAGGAATTCATCATTTACTCACTTCACATGCATAGACCAACATTCCTCATGTCACTATAACAGAAACAACAGCAATTAGGAGATGGGGGTATTTTCAAGAGTTACTATCCAAAAGCTGTGGCATCTTGTGGCTACTCCTAACCAGTTCTTGGCTTACTACTACTCTTCAAGCAGGGTTCTAGTGCTGCTCCCAGAGGAGCAGAAGAAGGAAAGAGGAGACAGGATCATAAAAATATAATCTGGAGATGGAAAGATCTATTGCTGCAGTTGACTTTTAGACCTTTGAGGGACTGGGTTTTTGTTGTTATTAACTGGGAAAAATTCAGTGTCTGGGACTTCTCTAATTTTTAAAGTCTTCACATGAAGAAGAATAGAAGCAGGCAGTTGGATAGCAGCTTGCCTTTGTCCAGACCTATTCACATCCAGTTTTACCATGTGCACACTGGTAATGCAGACTGAGAACTTTTAGACCCCAGCAAGAGACACATTTGTCCCACACTTGTGTTACAACAGGCTAATGTCCTGCAACTGGCAAAACTGGTGGAATTCCAATTTTGTCAGTGTAACTGCCTTCTCTTTTTGTTCTGCTGTAGACTCTAATTCTTTAAGATCCTCTGTCATAAGACAAAAGTTGTTTCAATACAGCTTTAATTAACATTGGGCAATTAGGAGCAAGCAAGACAAAAAAACAGGACCACTAATAGAAGCGACAGCATAGCAGAGGCAGCAAACCTGCTTAGCACTATTATTCCCCAGATCAGACACTGCAGTGTTAGTTCTTATACCCCCATCAGGCATTCATGGTCTGCCTGGTCGGGTTTGTTTACGTCTCTGGTTAAGAACAGTCCACCTTTACCAGACCACCCACTGAAACCTGCCACAATTGACAGATGCTGTCACCCAGCACACAATCACAGTGCCATGACATGATACGGCCCATCTCAAAGTAGAAGCATACCTTCAGTGCAGTCTCAGGGGACAGAAGTCTGCCCAGGAGCTGTCAATGGGCTCCTCTGCAAAGCCCTGTCACAGACTGCTGTGAGAAGTGTAGCTGTATCATAAATCAACACCACCAGGACAAGACACAGCTGGTAAGGAATCAAGAGTACAGAGAGGAAACCCGAAGAGGAATACAGACTTTGAAGTGTTCCAGATGCTTCTCTGCCGCATATCCCCGTACTCTTACTGTCACATCATGATGTAAAGTCACACAATCCCCCACAAAACTAATTAATCATTTCCTCTTTCTCCCATCATCTGCTTTTCTTGATTTGTAAAGGCACACATCATCATACTTGTGAGATGAGTCAAAATCTATCCAGGCAGCTAGAGAAGTGGCTGTCATCACACCAGCTGAACACCTCATGCCAACATTCCAGTCACCAAGGTTGCATTCTGCCACCCATATAACCACAAGCATTACGTAACTAGTAATAAACAACCAACCCCTACCAGAAAGTTTGATAAGTGAACATAATATAAACCAGAGTCACCCTAGTAGCAAAAAAGCTGATGCAAAATTTCACACAGTTGTTTTCAAATGGCATAGAACGGGTTAATTTAAGAATCTTTGCATTGGTTCTTGGAGAATAAATGTAGCTGAAAGTACATTGTTACAAACATTTTGCTCAGTTCTCTTTGACACTTCAACACAGTGAAGATTTGCCCCTGGAACAGAAGGAATTTATACAATTTGTTAATGTTGTCCTGTCATAAAAATCAATGTAAAGGCTGCCATATACCTCAGCAGCTGCTAGAACAAGGCCTGCTAGAGGTAGAGAAGTGTGAATCAAACACTTGCAAACAGTTACCAGATGATGACTGCTAAAAACACCCCAATCCATTCCTATTTCCACACAAATGCACAACAGAATGATATAAGGTATATTTACCAAATACATCCTCTTTGAAGCAATAACGAAAGGCCTTTTAGCACCTCTGACTGCACACAGCTCTGCTTGTTTCCCAGTGAGTCACTACTGAAAGATGTGGGGAAACACAGCCTTCTATTTCTGATTTCCTTCAGAAATGTTTAGAATTAATCTGATGTGGGAAACAAACTATTTATAGGCTTAACGTGTATTTATTATACAAGAAGCCAGAACGGAAACTGGAAAAGGGTGTAATTCAGAAACCCAAAGATTTTATCCCCAGCAGTGTTCATTCCCATTCCTAACTGAGAAAACGAAGGTGAAGGGAAAAGGCAAGTGCTCCTGTAAAGTATCTTTAATGACTGCCAAGAGAAGAAAACCACCTCTGTTTAAGATTGGATGCAAATTTCTGCTGGCACAGCAGAAATCATCGAACCAAGAGCGTGATTGTGCTGAAGCACAGAGCACTGTCCCTGCTTAGCAAAACAGGTTTAGATACTGCCACTAAACAAAAGAACATTTATAGTTAACCTTTACAATGTCAGGGGGCTGGAGAATTTCTTAAAGGCTTAAGTCCTTGAACTGAGATTGCAAGATATTCCACCTTTAATACCTTTAAAGCCTCTGTGAGAAATCTCTTTGAAAGACTGCTCCAGACAATGCTGTGCATTTACTGGATTTAGACGCCTCAAAGCATGCTTGCATTTTAAAGCACTATCAAGATGCGTTCACCTCAAGTGCTGTTTTTTTTTCTGTACACTTAACAAGATTGTTTTGAAGTGCACAATAGAAAGAGGCAGGAGTGGAGTAAAGAGCTGTAAAACTCCAATGAATCTGAGTGTTAGTCACTAATGTGCAGCTTTTGTTACCCTTTCTGAAAAGTGTCCATAGAGCATCGTGCAAATTTATTTCTGAACATCACATGAAACACCATATTTTATCAGCCAGATGTATCACCACACAAAAAAGTGTACAAGGAAATGTATAATGAGAAGAGTTTATATCTAGTTATAGTAAGAATCCAGGCAGCCCACCCATCATTAGGAATGTGCCAGGCTGCCTCATGGGAGAGGAAACTCATGTTAAAGCCTGTTGGCTTCACTGTTATTCTCTGTATTAAAGGAAAAAGATTATCATGAGATGCAAGACACAATGGACGAGCTTAGCTGTACAGAACATAACAACAAGACAGGGGAGTTGAAAAGAAACTAGGGACCAGAAACTACCCACACATCACTTAGCATCTTCCCAGGCATATGAGAAGAGACTCCAAAGTAAAGCACCAAAACGTTTCCTGAAAATGACAGATCACTTCTGCAAGCAGTGCCCAGTAACAAAATCACATCTTCATGCACCCTTTTCATAGCTGAATGCACCTCTCTTTCAAAAGGCAGGAATCCAGGCTGCCCAAAACCTCACACAGACCAGCAACAAAGCCACAGTATTTTGCTCTCTCTCCGTGTTGCCTGTCTGCTCAGCTGCAGCACTTACCCAGCTGATGAGACAGAGATACCCATTAACACTGTGTTCTCATCCTTATCACCAGGTTCCTGTGAGCAATAATCATTTCTAAGGTTTTCAGTGCAACTGTAAGCATCAGTACACTTCTTTCCCAAAACACACTTGGTTTGAGATATTCTTATAAACCTATAACTGACCGTACAGGCAAAGAGAGTTACTGCAGAAGTACAGGCTCCTTTTAGAAACCAGCTTCCATTCCACTTCCACAATACAAGCAGTACAACTCAGAGCACAGAAATCACTGCTTCAACAGGTACAAAGAATTCCCTACCTAAATACACTGAATTTTCCCTTCCACTGCTTCTTTCTAATGACCCAGTGAAGTCAGTCACAACTTAGTGTGAAGTAATTATTAACATCTTTGACCTTACTGGTAAACATGCAAAGGACTAAGACATTATTGCATTGACTGTTACTGAGATTAATCCCAAATAACTCTGAAACACTTTTCCCTCACTGTACAAAGACCATTTACAAAATGTTAGCCTTTGTGAAATCTTGCACACAATATGCACAGAAAGCCCATTCACCTGGTCCCATCCTCATCATTGAGCAACTAATAGAAGATCAGTTTCCCAAAACTGAAATAAAAGGTATCTACTCACATCCAAAAGGAACATATACATCTGCAATGAACTTTGTAAATCAATGCAAGGACAATGATGTCTGTTGCTATGCTACACAGGTGAAGACATGGACTTTTAAAGCCTGATTAAAAGTTCACTTTAATGATAAAGAAAAGCACAGTTCTCTGAATATCTGCTAATACGAAGATCGTTATTAAAAAGCATCAATCAGTGTTGCTAAGCAATGCATGGCAGCTTCAACATACATGCTGAATTTGAAACAAGGGAAAGACATAACTTTACAGTATGTAATTAACTAGGAATTAGTAACTAACGAATGCCATTACATTCACCCATTTTCTCATGTATACCTGCTTTACATCTTTGTAGCATGTGCTACCACAGGACAGTTTAAGAAGCAGAGACCTAAGAAAACAACTTCTAATGAGCAGAACTTGTCAGAATTTCACCTTTGTTTCAATCATGCAGACCTATTTGAATAATTGATTACTCCTGTGGCTCTTTACCCCACACAGGCAGGCATTCATTAGTTTGTGCTACACATTTCTCTACTTTTATAATCCAATTTTGGGCTGGCTTTGCTACTGCTGCCTGATCTGCACTGATGTTCAAAACTTGCTAATTCATTGCATTCAATTGAGTGACTCCCAAAATGCAACAGGATTCTGTCTGTTGAATTACTTTCCTACTCCTTTTGCATCTAAAGTGAAGCCATTTTCAATTACTGCTTCTCTTTTTCCCCCAGAAAAGCAGATGCAGGGTGTATGTTTCACATTTGATTCTTCAGCAGACATGCTTGCACAGTATGTCTCACATTCTCTCCTATATCAAGCAGATTCCAGGCATTTGTTGCACTGAGAAAGATTTTAAGGTGAAAAAACAGTGTAGAGAAAGAAAAAATACCCCCCCCCCATACCCTGCCACAGTAACTTACAGAAAAAAGCTGCATTCATTTTAGATGGATTAATACTGAATGGACAATCATTACTCTTTAAAACCATTTTAATGGAAGATTTACTAGTCCTTAAGATATGTGCACCTTTGTGTAACTAAACAACAGTTGCAAAAGATGCTCTTCTTCATAGGTAAAGAAATCAACTGTAGTTCTGTGGCAGGAATACAGAAGTCAGGCTCCTTTCTATCCCACCACAGTTACTCCCCTAGATTTCCCTCGTCTGGAAAAACAGCACACATTAGTGCACAAACCGATCTTATGCCTGCCACGATCATACGACACAAACACACAGTAATCACACAATTTTCCTTTTGTGACCACAATTAGTCTCTTTTGTGAGTGCTTCTGGGTTTAGTTCAAATATGTGTAGAAAGAAAACTGTACCAAGCATGCAAACCACACACTGACTGCAGACTGCCTGTATGCTAGCATAAAGCAACCATTAATTCTTCACTGTGGGAAAACAGTGGAAAGGTTAATACACTGCTGGTCAAACCACAGGTATTAAAGAATTTTCAGTAGCAAGGCAGCAGGTCAGAAGTTGTCACACTATAACATAATGACAGGAACTTGCCATAATTCTCTACAAAGTTGTCACTGGCTTATCACTGCCCAGAAAGCATGAAATGCGGCATTGGGTAGAACAAACATTATCAAAGGAGGGACTGCAGTTTTCCAATAACCAAAACATGCCCATATTAGGATGCAAATCATATGTTATTGCAAAGATCTAAATTCAGCAGCTTTGTCTAGTTATGAAACCACTGAAGTAGAAAACATCCATAACTGACATAATCTATTGATTTCCAGCTAAATCACATTTTCTTAATTTATGTTTTCCTGCAACATTAGTTTCAGTATCCAAAATGTAAGACCACATGTGTTATTCTCTAGCACTGTGGCTGCAGGCAATTTCAGATCTGCAAAAAAAAAAGTGAGGCAATACTGTGTACAGCATACACTGCAAAAATGGAGTGAATCTCAAGGAGATGCACACACTGAACTTACCAAACAGACCCTGAAAGCCCAGTATTTACCTACAAACAAAATGTATTGCACAGACTAGATTCATTAGAACCCCATTTTATAGCTCTATGTGAGTGAGCCTGGAAGGGAATACACTTTAGAGTTTTCCAGTTGGAACCTCTGCTTAAGTACAGATTTGCTCAGAGCACTGTGCTGAGCATTTATCAATGTAGCCTCACCTCGTTAGGTGTAATGGAGTCATTTTTAAGTATGATCAGGTTTTGTGCGCTCTGCCCACTCTGTCCTGTCAGATGCCTCTCAGTCATGACTGCAGAGGGACCAGTAGTTCCTGTTGGGCCACAGGTATTGTAAAACATAAAAGTGTCACTTCCCGAGCCCGCTGTTAGGCATGCCTTATAGCAGTAGGTCTTAGTGAGAGACCCATTGCCCCTCACTTCAATGAAATGAGGTTGTACTTTTAAACCATGAGGCAACCTAGCATCAATGTTGTTGTTGGCCTGCTTGTATAAGTCAGCAGGGGACCGTTCTCTGACCCCACAGAACCCTCCGCAGCAGGAGTTCCCATACAGACTGTATCTGTAGCACTTGATAACAGTAAGTCCAATGATTGTGAAAAGGAAAACAAAGGAGATAGCGCTCAAAGCGATAATGAGATAAATAGTGATCTCTGAGTAATTGCTTGGACTTTTTAAGTGTCTTCTTTTATCAGGGATGATTTTGGAAACTCTGTCCACCACGGCAACAGTGATGGCTACTGATGAGGACATCGGTGGTTCTCCATTGTCTCTCACCTCCACCGTCAGGTTGAAAGTTGGTGTGATGTCTTCCCCCAGTTTGCGAGTAGTTCTAATCTCCCCAGTATGGAGCTCTACCCTGAACAAACCTGGATCTGAGGTTTGCACCAGGTGGAAGAACAACCAGGCATTTTGTCCTGAGTCCCCATCAATGGCTATAATTTTGGTTACCAAATATCCAGCATATGCTGAGCGTGGGATCATCTCCAGGGCTGCTGAAGTGTTGGTTGAGGTAGGATACAGAATCTGTGGAGCATGGTCATTCTCATCCACCACGTAGATGTGGACAGTGACAGTGCTGCTCAGTGATGGGATCCCAGCATCCTGAGCCTGGACAATCACCTGGAATTCCCTTAGTGTCTCATAGTCAAAGGACCTAACAGCATACATGTTGCCATTATCAGATTTAATGGAAACATAGGAACTGACAGGTAGCCCTTCAATCTCCCCATCTAGTAGAGAATAGGTCACATAGGCATTTTCGGCGACATCTGGGTCAGTGGCTTTGATAGTGCACATAAAGGCCCCAAGGGGGTTGTTCTCAGGGATGTAAACTGAGTACACAGGTTCCTCAAATTGTGGAGGATTGTCATTAATGTCTGAGATCTCCACATGGATCACCTTCTGAGAGGAGAGAGGGGGGTTCCCAGAGTCAGTAGCCGTAACTGTGATATTGTAGGCTGCTGCTTTCTCATGGTCCAGATTGCCCTGGGTGACCAAGGTGTAGGAGTTTTTGAAAGAGTTCAGAGTGAAAGGGAGGCCGGGAGGAATACGCAGGCTCACCTGCTTGTTCAGCCCTGAGTCCTGATCAGTGACACTCATCAGGGCCACCACAGTTCCTGCCTTTGCATCCTCTGGCACCGGGCTGTACAGGGAGGTCAGGACCACCTCAGGAGCATTATCATTGGCATCCACAATGTTGACTAGCACTTTGCAGTGTCCAGCCATAGAGACAGGGCCCTGATCAGCAGCTTGCACATAGATCTCATAGGAAGATGCTTCTTCGTAGTCCAAAGTGCCATTAACCCGCACCTCCCCTGAGTGTGGGTCCACACTAAAGAGCTGCCTTACCTTCTGTGGGGTGTAACTGCCAAAGGAGTAGATCACTTCCCCATTGGAGCCCTCATCAGGGTCTGAGGCATTGAGTTTGACCACCAGCGTGCCAGGCAGGGCATTCTCCAGAAGGCTCACAGTGTAGGTGGAGCGGTCAAAGGTCGGTGGGTTATCATTGGTATCCACAACACGCACAGAGATCTGAGCTGTACCTGACTTGGGGGGATCCCCACCATCCACAGCAGTGAGCACCAGCTGCTCCAGGGCACTCTGCTCCCGATCCAGTGGCTGCTGCAGCACCAGGTCCAGGAGCTTGCTGCCACTCTGGAAGCCTTTAAGGTCCAGGGCAAAGTGGCGGCTGGGGCTGAGCTGGTAGCTCTGCACAGAGTTGGTGCCCACATCAGGGTCCTGGGCACTCTCAATGTGGAAGCGGGCCCCGGGCATGGCAGACTCACTGATCTCCAGCCGGTAATCCTGGCGGGGGAAGCACGGTGCGTTGTCATTGATGTCCAGCACCTCCACCTCCACGTTGTGCACCTCAATGGGCTGCTCGATGACCAGCTCCAGGCTGAGGAAGCAGGTAGGGCTCAGTTCGCAGAGCGCCTCGCGGTCCATGCGCTCCCGCACCAGCAGTGCCCCTCGGCCCAGCTCCAGCTCCAGGTACTGCCGGCCGGTGCCCGAAGTAAGCCTCGCTCCCCTCGCCGCCAGTCGCCGCGGATCCACGCCCAGGTCGCTCGCCACGCTGCCCACGAAGGCGCCGTGAGGCAGCTCCTCCCGCACCGAGTAGCGGAGCTGCCCGCCCGCCGCCCGACAGGCGCACAGCCCCAGCAGCAGCAGGCCCAGCACCACTGCCCCGCCGCGGCTCCGTCGTGCAGCCGCCGCCATGGCCGGGGCGGGGAGGTGCCAGGGGGAAGCCGCCGGAGCCGCCTCACTCCCCGGCCCGGCTTCACTCCCCGCCGCTGCCCGGTCGCCTCATGGAAGCGGCAAGCAGCAGCCGCCGGCCGCTTCCGGCTCCGCCGCCGCCCGGTCCATGCTCTCTGTCTGCCTGAGACGGCGGCTCCCAGGAGCAGGAGAGGGAGGAGGAGGAAGGAGGAGGGACAGGGACTTGCCGGATCCGCTTTCTCCTGGTCCAGCTGCTGCGCGGGAGGAGGCGGGGGAGGCCGCTAAGCCGAGGCTGGCTCCAGTTCAGCACCTGAGTAGGGAACAGCGACACGGCTGCGGCCGGAGCCGCCCCGCGCCCCGCCGTCGGCCCCGGGTCCCCGGCCGCCTCCCGCGCCGCACACCCTCACTCACGTGTTGCCGCTCCTCGGTGAGCCGGGCCCCTCGCTCCCGGTGGCAGCAGAACCTCGCTGCCGGGCCGGGGGGACGGCGGCTCCCGTGCCGCTGATGCCGCTCGTCTCCGCCCCGGTTTAGCTGCTGAAGCTTCGGGGGCGCGGGGAGGAGCAGGGAAAGAGCCGCAAACCGCCTGCACTTCTGGATCTGCTGCTGCAGCGCTGAAGTACATCCGCTTGGGAGGGTTAAATCAGCGCAGGGCTCCGAAAAAAAAACGGGCCTTCAGCCAGGTCTGGTGCCGTGTGTGTGTTGCTGCAGTATGTTTGACGACCTCTTTCTTGGAGACCTGCCCCTCTGCTCCCACGGAGATTCATCCGTGCTGCAGCACCTTCCCTCTGCTCAACCTCTGCATGCCCCCCGCCCCGCTTCCACCCCCTACTCGCTTTGTAGAATTCTGCGAGTCACGCCCATGAGTTATGAGCATCTAAGGTGGGCTTCAGTTCCTCATCCAATGCAATACACAGGCTCAAGGGGATCAAGTGCAGGTGGAGAGACGATAGAATATGGTCTGTTTTCCAGTTACAGTTTTTTCCCTCCTCTGCCTTTGTGATGGAGGACTGGCAAAAAAAACAAGACCACACAGTTGAACAAACTCAGCAGCAAGGTGAAGGTGCTGCAGCTGCAATGAGTTTTACCCCAATGCCACAAATCCCAGCAAAAGACAATAAACTTAAGCGTTCATTCATCCATACAACATCTATGTCACTAAGCTGACATATTTAGTAAGACAAACTACAGAACAGAGTCCTCCAGGGGTGCAATGATGCTGTACCTATTATCCAGGGCAGAAACTCCTAGTATTTTTTCCCCTGTTGTTTTTTTTCCCTGCTTAACCCATCAAGTCTTTTGGAATGTCCAGAGAATCCTCTCTGGATTGGGCTGGTCCACCAAGAGAGGTGGTGATCCCAGCATTCAGCTAAAACCTCTTTTATTGCGCTTTGTGAGCCTGGGCACCCCACACCACATGGAATTACTTTTCAGAGCACAACCTCACACTGTAAATTCCCAAAGTTTTTACTATAACATACCTGATGTACAAGCCCCAGAGGACAAGTGCCCTAATCCTGACTGCTGAGAATGATTACCAGTCTATCAGCATTTATAAGCGGCCACCATTACCAGAAAAGACAACAGTAAGGAAAGGATTACCCCATTTGTGTTTTGGCTGATGGGTTTGTTTACTTCTCATCCCATGTTTGCCCTCATAGTTATTCTAATGTGTCCAGTACCCCAAAGTCTGCAAATACTGCTGTGGAACCACCCGATCCTGTTTATCTTTTTAACTACAATAAATGTAGGTCTGTGTAGATCAAGAAAGACAGATAGAGATGCCAAGTGCCTAGAACACCTGGAAAGCTGCCGATTTCATCCAGTAGTCTAAACTGGAGCCAAACACTTTCTAAAAGAAATCAGCTTCAAATTTTTGGCTAGCTACCCACCTTCAAGATCACAAGATTCAGAATAAAATGCCCCTGTAGCCTCACAAACCAATCAGCCCATCAAAAGCTACCCTGCTATAAAAAAAAAAAACCAGCTATAGCAACACTAATATCCATGGACTATGGAGCTGTGTCAAAAAACCTTGCAGCCAACACATGAAATGGAAGCCAGAAGGGGCAACCTCAGTTTTTCAGAGAATCAAATAGTGAATTCATTCAGACAATCCACAGGTCATCTCTGCCCCTCTCATCTCTCATGTACAGCCAGAGGGTCCTCTAACAAACACACAGCACCCCAACAAAGGGCTCAAAACCTCAACAACATTGGCAACACATTGGTAGAGACTCTCCTGAAAACAGACAATGCCTACATGAAGAGGTGGTGAGAAAATAAAGCTCATCTCTGCAGGCAATACCTTCTTAGCCACAAGTTGATTTTACTTACAGTGTGGGAATGACAGCAATACTACATCCAGGGCTTTTTAATCCAGTGAGGAATCTTTCCCACAGTTCCTAGACCCCAGTGAGTTACTTCTGATCCAGGCTGTGCTCCGGAACTTTCCAGCTGGGTCCCCCAGCAAGGAAGGGCTGGTGAACTCTCAAATCCTGGCCTACCTCATTATTCACATGCTTCCTTGGTTCATCTTCCTCACTGTCTCTCTGTGGGCAGCTAAGATTGTGTACATCCAAAGTTTTGCAGAACACCATAGAATGTAAAACCGACGAGATAACACACACACAAGTAATTCTTGAGTGTACTCTCAAGCATATTCCATATTATTTTCCTTCCCATCAAACATGTTTCTAAACCTCAGGTTCTTTGAACACTTGTCTCCTGATTTCAGAATGGTTAATCCTAGGTTGTCAGCTTCTTGGCTTTGTGTAAGTTTTAGAGCACTAACCAAATACATAGGTGCTCTGATTTTCCTTTTACAAACTAATACTGTAGCTTGGCTTTTTTACAGTAACACTGTACAAATGTAAAAGTCTTTCTCAGAACAGTAGCTTTATACACTTTATGCTGACTATACTGTTTATAAGTGATATACTGAAACTTGCTCTGTTCTGAGCAAATGTTCCCTGAGTTTCTTCAAACCTCTATAAAATTCAACCATGGCTACAATAATTTTAGTTCAGTGGCAATGCTGAGTCAGTCCTGCAGGCCTTGATTGCTAATTGAAGAAAAAACTTCCATTAAGAAAACACTTCAGGATCTGGGCTGTAGCAATATTGATTTTTCTAATGAAAGGCAAAAGCTGAAACACAGAAAAACATTAATTTCGCTATTAACTGAATTGAGGCTTAGGGGCTTTCTTGGTTTATTCTTTCCCCAGAGTTTTGTTTTCCAGTAATTTCTTGAAATTTCATCTAAGCATCACATTTGAAACACCTTCAAAGCTCACTAAATAAAAAGGTACCCAGTGGGTTCAGAACAATGCACATGAGTAAGAGAATCGGAATCTGTCCCTGCAGCAAAACCAGCTGATAAAACCTACTAAGCCCAAATATCCATTTGCTGATAAACCTGATAACCCCTGAAGAGATTGAATACTGCTTGTACAGAGTGTCCACATACACAGGCCTCCTGGGCTTTGCTGACATACAAAATTGCACCACTTTAATTAGCTTGCTTGAATTAAATGGTATGAGTCCTTTAATAGGAGTACGAACATACTGGTAATAAAATCAGTATATTCTTTGCTATAAGTCCTGCAGAAGAAAATAAAGAATATATCAGGATATTGATACATATCTATGCTAGAAGTTGTAATAACATCACTATTTTAGTCTGAAAATCCCTCATATTCCTATGCAAGCCTTCCTTCAAACAGTTCTACATACAGATATGCCTGAATTAGTAGCAGTCTAATGCAGTGCCACAGAAATATTTCTGTGCAGATATTTCCTTTGGCAGTGATACAATTATACACAGATACAGTTCTGTAGGTATTTACAGTCTTGAAGATCACTCATTTCAAGTCACACCTGCACAAGGAATGCTTTTATATAACATTGTAACTAGAATCACTGAAATTTGCTTGAGCAGCAATAAAGCTTTGTTCAATTTGCTTCATTGCAGACCACTGCAGAGTCCTTCCTCTGGCTATTTCTGAGTTTCAGACAGCAAAAGGAAAACATATTAGAGAACCAGAAGAAGTGAAAATTCAACATGTTAACCAAAGAACTCCAAGGTATTTCAACATATGAAAAGACAGTTTGCTTCTTTGTAATTAATTTCACCTTCAGTAACACACATCCCTTAAACATAATATCCAGCAACTCAGTGTCACCAGGTAACTCCTTCTGTACTGGCAAGAAGGCACCAGCTCCAAGGATCAGGGTCTAGATTTTTGCATGTTTTCTTAACAGCATGCAGGTTTTTAGCAACGAGACTGCTCGTATACCATATAAATGCATACACTATTTGTACCTACTGATAAAAGTGTGCAAAAAAACCATGGAGGCAAGTCTAGAGAATCCATATAGTTTAGCTGTTAACAAGCCAGGAAGTGGTGCCATTCTCTGGAAAAAACTACGTTTTCTCTATGTGCCTGCTTGCATATGGTGCCTACAATTTGTCTGCCTTACCTAGAATTAAATCAAGTCCACAGAAAAGGAACATCCATCAGTCACAGACCTGATTACATCAACCACAGTGGAAAACAGTATGACTCAAATTTGTGGAGGCTTTTTCTTCCCAGTGAAATGGTGGACTGCAGCACCATTTTCTAGTCCATGGGTACTTATGAGACTTATAGATAATCTTAGTAATCTCAGGAGAAGCTCAATCTACTTCTTCAGTCCAACCCCACCCGTCTTTCATTTCACTCTCTTGAGATTGCTGCATTCATCGTGCACCCTACTTACTTCAGTCACAAACCACTCTCCGCTTTTCTCTGAAGAATATGTACACTATTGGTTCTGGTGACTTCCCATGCCTCAAGTACTATCTCATCAGGAAGATACTACCTAAAGATGATAAGGTAATGCAAAGGCAGAAGTGAAATTGTTTCATACCCTACAGCAGCTCCCTGCCTGACAAGCTTCCATCAGTCTTGATTCAGCAATATGAGCCCAGAAATCCCAAAATATGAGACAGTGGTTTCTGCAATCAGAATGGAGCCACTAAGCAACCCCTTAAACAGAGCCCTGCAGCTGAACCAGGTCTCTCTCAGTATATGGTCTGCATTCTTTCTAAGGGATTTTCTGAAGATGTGCAATTCTCCCTTTTCCTAAAAATACTGCAAAATGCCTCAGGGTCATGCAAACTTCTTGTTTCTACATTCAACCTCTTTGCTCCTATGTTCAAGTCATCTTCCACACTTGAATTACTTGTTGACAACTCATCTTCTCACAAGCAACTCGCCTCTCATATATAGGTCTCATGCCAAGTTGCTCAGTGGATTGGCTCCATTCTTTCACATTTTTTCCTAAATCCATTTTCCACATTGGTATGAATCTAACTGATGAGAATTTCTTTTTGTAACTCAAACATCTGAAGCCAGACTATTTAAAACATTGCTGTTATGGGAACCAAGGCTGTTAAACAGCCAGAAAAATATCCTGTTAGTATTTAGGTCACAATTTCTTTGCAGTTCTGTGCTTCCTGTTCTAGAACACAGCGTGTAAAGAAAAAGAGGTAGTGGGTTGGGGTATGGCGAGTGCTGCAAACCTGAATCCACACAAACCTCTATAACAAAGATACATAGAAAATACATTTCTTCTCCTGATCATCAGTGTACATTTGTTTCTCACTTCCAGTCTAAAATTTAAGGGCAGATCTCTGACTCATTCTGTTTGTCTTCTGCTGTATTTTTCTGACGACTTAAAAATCATTTCAGTTATTTATTGACCATAACGTCACAGTGTGCCATTCTAAATGGAAGGACATTAACAACTTGGACATCAACAAAATAAATTTCACTTTTCTAAAGTCATCACAGAGCTTTTCAGTGCTACTTCTACTGCCAAATATTTTCCTAAAGGTTTTAGGTAGTGCATTTTCCTTTACCACCATTGTCTCTCTTCAGAGCCAGTGTGTCTCTTCTATGCATTGTGATTCTTCTGCACAAGCAATTGCCACTAGATTTCAGAGCAATGAAATGGTTGAGAGTGACACTCTGGGCAAACAAACTACTTTCAGATGATAACTTCATCTGTTTCCCTGGCTCTGGCTACTGCCTTACCCCATGCTTCTTTTCACACCTGTTTCATCCTCCTCTGCAGAGTCTGAGAACTGGGATAAAGTTATAAGGTAGCTGTCCCTCTCCTGGAAGTGAGTGTGTCAGAACAACTGACCAGAAACTGAAGACTCAATTTCACTTTATGCTTTGAGAGCTCAAACTTCTTTCCTCACCTCCCGAAAAGTGCTTTCATCATGAGCCTTCTACATTCTTATTCAAAGGCTGCAAAAAACCTGTGCCATTTTTGGTCAAAGAGAACAGCAATATGAGCTGTCATTCTGTATCGTAACATCTGAGGTACTCACTTGGAAAGGAGGAGATGGCAGAAACCTCATTGTGCTTCAAAAAATTTCACTAACCTTATACTAAACCACTTTGGGATAAAATTCACAACAGAACTAATTCAAATGTTTTATAACTTCTGTGTTACTTCTTATACACACACGTTTTAGTGATACAAAACTTTTCTCAGCAGTCCTGCAATTTCATGCTCTTTGTACCAGAACCTGATGATCCTGTGCCACAGAAAATACATTACCAGTATCATTATATGTGCTATAGCACCTTTTAGCCTTTGCTGTCTTTTTAATATACATTTTTAACACATAAATGCTGAGCTCCATGGTTGTAGTTTGATTTTACTTATACCACTTTTTATCTATCCTACCCACAAAATATAATGAAGCTTTTCACATTATCATTCTCATGTTCAGACATATCGGTCCTTTATTGAACTTTACATTTCCTATGGAAAGATCTCAAAACTGAAGGACTTATTTTCCATCTCTCTCTTGAAACCAGCTCTCCTGGAAGACTTTCTGACTTTTCCAATGTGACGCATGTATCTGCCAGTAAGTCGTATTTCTGAGGAACAGGTACATTCTGGCACAAAACTACTCAAAGATTGATTTATCCTATTAAAGAAGATCTACTAGACTTGAATGGTCCTATCAGTTCAAGTCATTACTAATGGCTCCCAAGCTCTCTTCAATGGACATTCAAGTTGGACTGGCAGCTATAAATAACTCTAAATTCACAATCTGACTCTAAAAACCATCCTGGTTTTCCTTTCCATTTTATATATTTCCTTTCTTAACTATATACTCTGTATGTGTGTAGGGCTTTTTCCCCCTATCACTAGCCACAGCTTAACTTCAAGTTCCCATCTTTTGTTTACTACTATTCTCCCCCCCTTTTTATTTATTTTTCATTTTGATTTCCATACTTTTCACCATCTTGTCTTTTTCTATTGAATATTCTCCTCTTTCCATTTCTGACCTCTAGTCCATTCGTTTATTTTCTACTCAATTTCCACTCAGTCTTCCTGCCTTTTTCATTTTTGCCTTGATTTTCTACTTCCTTTATGTAGATTTTCCATATTTCTTTCCCCTCAGCATCCTAGGACTTTTGCATTTGTCCTCTGGATAGACAAGAAATTTACTGTGTTCCAAAATGATGCTGATTAGGAATGGTGATGTCTCCTTTTCCCTTCATTTTTGTCTATACACTACTGACAAAGTAGGAAGCTAAGCATCAAACAGTGGCATGGAACCAACAGAAATAGAGAGCGAGGTTATAAAAATAGACAGTGGGAATCAAAAGTACAGAAAAGGAGTAATATGAGGAACAGTCACCTTCCTCACTGCTGAGAAAGACTGACAGCATTTTCTTTAGAGCTTGCCAGTGCTTTTCTGTAACAGGAGAAAGAGGTCTGGTTTGCGTTATAAAAGGCTACATAAGTACCCAAGTACTGCTTATTCACTCTCTTGAACATGGGTACTGAGTTACATTTAATAACTTTATTTCTGCTCCCTGCATACTCTGATGTGTCACTTAGGATTTAACCACCTAAATTTGAAACTGCTCAGTTTGGATCTGAAAGGGAGCTGGCAATTACATAGGTTGTTTATCACACAGTTTTAATGATGACCTAAGTTTGCCTTCAAGTATGCTTGAAGTATTGACTGTCAGTGCTGTAACTATAACCTGTACATATTGTGCTAGATCAGATTTTGCCTTTTGGAAGGTCGGTGCTTTCTACTCCTTTATTTGCACTTTTTTTTGTTCTGCTGTTCATTTAATGACTTTTCCAGGTTTGATGCATTTCTTAATAAGATCTCCATGAACTCTCTCAATCTGTGAAAGTACATCAAGTTAGGAAATGATAAATTAAAGACATAAAAGCATGTCTTAAGCTTTAATGTCAATGCTTTGTTTACTGAGCCTTGTATCTGGCAATCATATTCAATTCAGAGCCACAAAACGGCACAAAAAGACATTGTGAAGATCTCCTTTACCCAGCAAGGTTGCCCTGCTAACTACTAACAGTATTGCCACTTGTACTGGTTAACTCCTGGTGTTGTTATTTGAAGATTCTTTCACTGCACCTCTTTTACAAGCATGCCCAATCCATCTTTAACACAACTTCAAGTGACTAAAATGTTGCAGACTTTCCACTGACTAAATAAAAGAAATAGAAAAAGAAATTAAAAATGAGCAGAAAATATGAAGGAACCTGAGCTTGCCCATCACACACCTACTGCCCCTCTGCTTCCTGCTATATTCAAAACATAAACACCAGCTGAAGCATGCATCAACTGGATTGCTACTACTAAGTGCATTTTCTCAGGAGAGCAGACCTATGTGCAACTTCAGTCCCATGTGGCCTCTTAAATACGACTGAAATGTTTTGTGCTTATTCCCTACATGAAAATTCCAGTATACATTCAACATACTGCCTGCAACCACTCCAGATAGCCGAAGGTAGGATAAGTCTAAGATGCACAATGCGAAGATGGATGCATTATCCAATAGTTACAACTGAGCCATTTTCAGATTGCTCTATATTTCTTCCAGCAGGTAACAGTCCCAGTTCTGTCCTTTCCTCCTCCCTGGCCTTTCTCTACTCCAAAGCTATATGGAAGGTTAGCACTGAGCTACAAGCATCTGTTCCAAACCATCATGACACACTTACACAGCAGCAAGCTACAACTTGCTCCTAAGACTAAATATTTAAAGTAGCACAAAAATGCTGAAGAACAGATTTCCTTGGTCTAAAAACAAGATCCAAAATGCTGCTGAACTGAGCTATACAGAAGTGCCCTGAATTTCAGCAATTTCCCAAATAAATTATACTTCATCAGAGTTAAAAGCTTAGAGATGACCTTCCTTTTCAAGGATATGTTTTAGTATTAACAGCTTACTTGCTGTTTTCTTGATGCTGGAAAAAGTCAATGTCAGGTTTACCAGGAAATTAAAGCACTAGAGCTTTTTAAAACACAGAAATGATGCAAATCATCACCTCTACCTCTGGCTGGTGTACTTGGACACAAGTCCCATGGCTTTCTGCAGCCAGAAGCTCAAGCAACCACTATAGTAACATCTCCAAGCCAGAGCAGTCAAAACTGTTGAGTCAAAACTGTCATGGAAGTTCCATGCTGCACAAGGGATGAGCAACTGAAGAATCATAGAATCACAGAATAGTTAGGGTTGGAAAGGACCTTAAGATCATCTAGTTCCAAGCCCCCTGCTATGGGCAGGTACACCTCCCAAGAAACCATGTCACCCAAGGCTATGTCCAACCCAGCCTTGAACACTGCCAGCGATGGAGCATTCACAACTTCCCTGGGCAACTCATTCCAGTGCCTGGGCTTCCAGTGCTCACCAAAACAAACCCAGGTTGGGCACAGGATGTATTCAGCATATATCTGCTATGACAGAAAAGCCAGATATGGTATGGAATGAACATCTGCATGTCTGATTCCAGCCTTTCAGAGCATTCTCAGGATTATCCATTGTTCAAACTTGAAGCTCTCTACATGACGGAAGGAAAAACCTCATGCTAAAACCAAATGATTAAGGAAAATCTCCATCAAAGAATCTATCCAGCTTTTAGCACAAATGGGAAAGACTTTACTCAGCAACATAGCTAGATCCCTGAGGATTGCTCTACTCTTACCAGCTTTGCCACTGCACTTTCAGTTGCAGGTCTTTGCCTACAGTTCTGATACATGTAATCTCAATTATACAGACAGAAAATGAAAACCCTTCAACTATTTTAAAGAGCAGCTGAGAGCCACAAAGGAGGCAAGAGTGGATTAGAGCATAGACCACATGAAACACACTGAGGCTCTGAGGACTTTTTTTTATGAGACCAGTATGTTGCTCCAGAGCTTTCTGTATTTCACATGTCTGCACAGGAAAGGCTGAGCAGTGAAAGTAGGGCAGGAAAATATTTTGGTTTGTTTGATAATTCTCAGCAGGCATTTCTGTGCTTAAAAGATTTTTTTCCCTAAATCCTATCTAAAAATGAAAAATCCATCTGCCCCAACTGTGCTGTACTTGGACTATTTTTAACCTATAACCACATATATATATGATGGGCAAAATGTCAATACTGCAGATTCTGCTGATATTACCTGACCTCTGAACAAGTCCCATTGATTTTCTTGCTCAGCAGAACCAGGAACAGCATTTGACCCTGACTCACACTCTTTGTCAACGGTTTTGTTATATACTTGTGTTACTCTTCAGGATTCTGGCACTCAGTGGGAGCCTACACCCTCCTTGACCCCAACTCTCTCCTAGAGTAGACATGCAAAAGCTTGTTCTTTTTTTCTCTGTTGTCTTATAATCTATATTCCAGCCATTTTATGCCCTTTGCTGTGCTTCTACAATCTCAGTCCTGTTTTCCCTTTAATAAGGTTATCAAAACAACACTGGGAATTGGATTCTAACTGTGTGCCTACAAGTAGTACCTGGTAACATGCCAAAAGACTGTCTGCCAACTCTATGCGAAAACTCAGTAATAATTTTGCTTTCTCACTGCTTGTGACTACTTTATCAATAGCTTGAGTTCTTTACCATAACCAATGTGTCAGTTGCATAATCCATGGTATGAATTTGTGTGCACATGTGCAAACACACACAGAAAATACAAAATAGGAACAGGAAACATAGGCATTAATTACTGCAGAGCACCCTATATGGAGCTTTAATCCAAGTGAATGAAGAGGAACAAAATGACCTAAAATAAGGTGTTGAAAAGATGGAGAACTGGAGCCTTAAAGCATACAGCTGAGGAATACAAGAGAACCATGAAATTAAAGAATTTTACCTGACACTGATAAAGGGGTGAGACAAAATAATGACACAAAGGACCCCAAACAGCACCCATTCCTAAAGGGAATCAAGGACAAGTCCCAGACCAGTCCATTGTCAGCAGTAAATGAGAGCATATGAGCTGTGACAAGCAGTGTCCCTTGTCTTCTGCATTGGCACAACTGATCCTGCTCATCAGTCACCATCAGGCACATGTGAATACGTGTGTGTGAGAAAGCAAAATCTATAAAAGAATGGGTGGCAGTAGAAACTAGAGATTTTACAGAAGAAAATCACTTTTTCCTTCCCCAGGATCTTACATTCAGTCCTGTTACACTAATTTCCTGCATGACAATTCCAAAATCTTCTGTGTGAGACAGTATTTGTGCACAAGGTCAGATCCTGAGAGCACAAGGGCTCAGTCACAAAGGATGAAACATAGCAATATCCAGAAGATGCTGTGAGGAGCCAATTAAAAACAAAACCAGATACTACATGGAAATACCCAGAGAAGAAAAAGAAACAACTTCTGCAACCTAGAGAGACTTCAAGAAAGGATTGAGGATGCAGCTGTATTAACTCTTTGCTTCAGGTCCACTTTCACCCCTATATACAGACATCAGCACCAGCTTCTGCATCTTTCTTTATGGTTCTTCACAGCCTCTGGCATTCACTGCTGCTATTGCTACTGGAGAACAGGACTAGCTCTAGGCAGCAGCTAGGGAGGCTGCAAGGAGTGAAACAGGAGGGAGACAAGATGGAAGCAGTCAGCAGCATCTTTTAAATCACTACCTGGATGGGAACAGATGCAGAGAATAAGGCAGTGGTGAACAGACCTTAGAAAATACAAGAACTGTAACGTCACACATAGTATTAAAACAGGATTTGGCACCATGGCTTGAAAGTGATCCTGCACTGCACAGGCTGACAGGCACACCTCTGGGTGAAACAGTGGGCAAGTTATTCAGCAGATGACAGAAAGCCTCTGACTACATCTACCCAATTCTTGGCCTGTATACCCAGCTTTAGCACTACTGAGATAGCTCTGTTCAGATTCACAGGTGCAACAAGTTCTCCTTGATCTATAGTACATAAGAGCTTCAGAGAGCACTTGGAAGGGGAAGCAAAGAAAAGGGAAGATGCAATGCATGTGGTGGGGCAGATTTTGACCAGAAGCCTAATAAGCAATGGCTCTCACGCAGTAACAAGAAGAGGGAGGGAAATAGTCCCCTAGAGCTGAGTTAGGGCTTTTGATAATGGGACAAAAGCGAGATGGTGACAGCAGCAGCTTGCCATAAAAGCAAGAAGTCAAGAGACTTGGGTTCTGTCCACTGCTACATCAAGGGCTTCATAATTTTTGGCAAGTATCTTAATTGGTTTCTAAAATGTCAGCAATATCTGGACTGAAATGGCAACTGCAAGGTTTAAAGCACTTCAGTAAAGAACAATTGAATATTCTCAAGGAAGAAGATAATATACATATGTATAATTTATTATTTGTAATGGGTGCTGAAGGGAGAGAACTGCTTGGCGTTTTTTAAGTATACATTAAGCAAATCTGTTTTCAAACTTACCTTCAGAATTCTTAGAACGCCAGCAACACAAAATATTTATATTTTGAATTTTGTAAGAGTTCAATATTTCTTTCCTTAAGCATGAGAGTTCTTACTGAATATGTCAGAATGGTTGATATAATACAATATTCTTTTAAAAGCTCGACTGTATCCAGTCCTTAGCACTAGTTAGTACTATGGTATTAATGCAGATTTACCTTATGCATTTTGCATGCATCATACATGCATCAAACTTATTCTTCAGTACTAAAGGAAACTCACATTGTATATACCTGTTCTTGCAACAGTACACAACAGTTCTGTGATATAGGGGGCCAGATATCCTGCCTGGTCCTCAGCTGCTCTTTAAAAGGGCACAGAACTCCTCCAGGTCATAGCTGCCAACCTTACAGCGATACATCTGTTATCCCTGGTATACCTCAAATGACACTGCACTTCTAGCTTTTAAGAGCTGAGCTCAGTGTATTTCTTCTATCCTTGAACAGAGAAACCACAGCAGGACATGTTAGATGAGTGATAAGCAGTGATGATGATGATATTAAATGTACCTACTGAAATCAATCCTCACTTCTTGTACCAATCAAAATATTGTCTTCCACAACCAGGTAGATTTGCAATAGCTCAGCATGATTCTTCTCGTTTAACATTCTTCTTAAACTCTCTTGTTTGGAGCCAGATTTCCATATTGAGCATCTGGAACAAAAAATATTCCTGGATATATGGCTAGGAGAAAGTTAAAATAATACTCTGCAGCAGCACAGGTGTTCCTCTTGGGTTTCTTTATCACACAACAGTGGCTCAAAGCACAAAGTTTATCAGAGACCTTCAAGTCCAGTCCACTGAGAAGAAGGCCATAGCCCCCCCAACCATTACCACAGTGGTCAGGGAAGGCATTTTTGTGGAAACAGAGTAATTCTCCAGCCAAAAAAGTCAAGGCTCATGAGATCAAAAAAAGGCAGCCTGGCTCTGTGTCCTGGAAAGAATGCAGGAGACTGAGATCGGTCCCTCTCTCAGGAACTGATACATTTTAAATCAAATTACAATCTGAAAATATTTCTAGGACTAGAAACTAGATCTCAAGAGAAGGTGAGGAAAGAGGGACAAGCACTGGGGAGAACAAAATGAAAGCAGAAAGAGCCAGAAAAAGGTTTGGAAGGCACAACCCAATCAGTATTCCTATTCTTTTGGCATTTGGTCCTCCAACCATGAAAACCATAGCTATCTTCCTGCCATACATCCACTGGGAGAAACCCTGACATTGTATTTTCACCAAAGACTTTCAGTTCTTTTTAGTCCTTCATTCAAGAATTCTGGCACATAAACTCACCCAGAATGGGAACTCTGCCAAATGTCAATACTGCTGACTTACTTCCTGGGGTTCATACTGCTGCAGTACAAAAGCCTTTACAATTTTCAGTCTCACTAGAACCTCTCTGAAACAAAGCATCTTCACTTCAGGTAAAAGTATTAAAAGAAAGGAGCTATTACATTTCTGAGCTATCGCACATTTTATCATCTTTCATTATAATATGTCTGCTTAATTACTATAGTGTTACATCATGTTAAGCTGTTTATTTATTCTCCTTTTAGATACTTCTGGCTTGTTCACTTCTCTATTCCTAGTTTCTTACACTCTTTTAGTATGTCTTTAGTGACACTGTGAAATTAGGCCCCGTATGAAGCTTTATATAGCCTATTTGTTTAAGAAGTAATGTTGCATTTTCTACTGATGAACCTCCACTATGTGGCAATTGCCTCTCCAGACTTAGAGGCCTCTACTCTAAAGTTTTGAGCCAAATTTCTTTTTAAAACAGATTTTAAAAAAGCCCTTGTCCAGTCAAAAAAGACCCATCCAGTCATTGGAAGACACAAACAGAGGGCAACGGTGTAGAATCATAGAACAGTTAAGGTTGGAAAGGACCTTAAGATCATCTAGTTCCAACCCCCCTGCCATGGGCAGGGACA